>JAXQQM020073192.1:0-94833 GCA_034641835.2 Pinus albicaulis | reverse complement strand
TTTCTAGATGACAAATTGACATATGGAGATCAGCTTCTAGAAAACTCAGCTATGGATCTAGTCATCACTAACAAGTGAAAAATACTGATGACTAACATTTTTCAGAATCTCTAAAAATGAAAAATTCAACGAGTTTTCTCGTTTGGACTCGTTAAACCTAATCAGACGGAGCGTAGAGTTGTCTTTTATGATATTTTTCAGACTCTCTAAACATGAAAAATTCACCGAGTTTATCCATCTGGACTCGTTAAACCTAATCAGAAGGGGCACGGAGTTGTCTTTTATGATGTTTTTCAGACTCTCTAAACATGAAAAATTCACCGATTTTACTTGTCTAGACTCGTTAAACTTAATCATACGGGGAAAAATTTGGACAAAATGGATACTACCTCTGTTACATTTCAGAAAATGTCGATTTAGCAGCAAAATTCCTTAACATGGCACTTCCCAGAAAACTCTTTCGCAGTTAGCCGAACCCTACCATCTATGAGTATTAGCCTTCATTTCCCAGTGTCCCTGCACTGGTAAAATCCTAACACACTTTTTGGTGTTCAACAAGCTTCAGCTGCCTAGTACCCTGCTAGAGTGCCTTCTATTGTTCAAGCAGATCTCGCTATCTACTGCTCCTGTTATCAACCAAACCGCTCATTATGCCAGAAATTATTTATCGTCTGACATCCCCATTCACTCTTCATTATCTCAATCATAAACAAAATCAGTTGGTTTCCGTTTCATGTTGACTGATGTAGGACGCCTCAGTGCCTACCTTTCAACAGATATCTTCCTATCGACTTCAACATCTTATCTAGGAAGTTGATCCAGAAACCCATCAGTACTTGGATACTTGCAGACATCAGTGGTAGGTAGTCTTGTGTTTGATCAGGTGTCTTCATCATTGGCTCCTGGTCGAATGATTCTACGAGTGTTCGACTTCAACTCATTTTTCACACTCGCTAGATTGTACTGTGCATCTTAGGGACCATCATCATTATCGGTGGCCACCTTCGCATCTGTTAACAGTTTTCATTATCGACTGGTAATCAGATGATTTCTCACATATTCGACGACAACTTCTTCATTCACATGTTGAGAAATATGCAGTTTAAGTGAATCGGTGGTCAAGACCTTGGGGCAAAGGCTACATCATTAAAGTTGTGTTTCCTTCCCCAAGTTGCGATATTGTTTATGGAGACAGTTTCTTCAGCCTGATCTCATTATGATAGACACTTCCACATTGTGCTTATTGGTGGACAGATTCTTCATATCTCTATTCTAGAGAAATCATGTTGTTTAAGCTACTGAGCATGGGAATTCCTGACTCAAGGCAGATACTATATTTTCTGACATATGTTGTTGTTTCAGGTTTTCCTCAGTCTTTCAATCTCTTTATCTCTACACAAAGTATAAAGTATTTTGGCCATCGTCTTCATCTCTGACCTCACACTTTAGGGGGCATCTGTTACAGGTCAAAATACCTCCTCATCAGCTCAGAGGAGAAGACACATATGGAAGGAATACAAAGACATAAGTTAAACCTATTTCTACCAAGGTAACACCTTTCTATAACAAAGCAGGAGCATTATAACGCATGAGACCAGTAAATTAGCCGCGTTAGTGGCTAGGGCAATGCTCTGTTTACACTAGAGGGCAGCGTTACCCGTGTTTTGAGTTTGAAATGGAAAAAATGCGCGAAGAATGATTTGAATCTCCAGATTTCCCTCACAAGAGAGTCAGTTCACAAAGGAAACTACAAAGCACCAATTCATTATTGGTCACTGCCACAAAAGACTGAACTCCCAAGGAGGAAAAAGCATAGAGATGAAAGAAACATCTTAGTTTTCTCTATTCCAAACTAGTGGAAAGATAAAGGCAACAATGGCTTTCTCCCTCTCCTATAAAGAGGAGCTGAAGGCTCTTAGTTGAAGGTCGAAGGATTGTTAATGTTCCGAATACTTGTGAAGTAGAGGATAGTGTTATAGTGTGAAGGGCAAGAGTCAAAGAGGTTCCTAGAGAGCTTGTTGACTAAGACTTCACTGCTTAAGAGATAGAGATATTGGGAGGTTGAGGAGGGCTTGGTACAACCGACGGTTGTAATCATCCTTCTTTCAAAATTAATAGAACTGTATTTGTTTTGTCCATTCGATGCTTAATATTGTCATTATTGTTTGAATATTTACATAGCATGATATGAATGGCTCAGATGGACATAATTTAGATGTTCATTATATGTTAGCTTAATTGATAGGATATATGTTGTGTTAGAAATTACACGGGTGCTTTGATTGGTTGCAAGACTAATATTTGGAGCCAGTGAGGAAGGACTCTTTCTTCGCTGCCTAGTGCTCTCCAAGGGACTCCGAGATCATCAAAGAGGTAATTTTCTATCGCATTCCGTCAAGTTGTTTTAAGTTAATATGAACATGTATATGCCATCTTTGTGAACTATACAGCTAATCTTACTGTCTTCCTCGGGCACCGGAAAGCCCTGAGAGGGATATACGATAACCAAGAACCCAAGCATTTTACCCTATAGCACTGATCTATGGCATAAAAAACAAGTTGCACATAGATATTATTTTTCAGAAAATTAAAACAAAATGGAAGGCTTAAGATCTGAAATTTCAAAGCACTTCCTTCATCTTTTTACAACTCTGTTTTTTGCTTTTTGTTTGAGCTATTTTTCTTTTATCAACTGGTTTAGATTTTAAGCTGATTAGAACCAGTTTCACCTCTGTTTTGACTCAGAAATTAAAACAGATTGGTGTCATTCCTCTTTTGAAAACTTAGGTTCAAATTTTGAGCATGTTTGAACCTTTAATTTCTAGCCTAATCTACCTACTGATAAGCCAAGATTAAATAGTTTGGCAAATCGAATTCACTATCCTATCAGCAGTAAATTTAAAACTAATTAATCAAGATTAGGCTGTATGACTAATTAGAAGTGTGTTCTTCAGGAGTGGCATTTAAGCTTGCACATTTTCAGACTTGTTTCTCTTTTTGTTGGTATGGGGCTGTACCTTTATTGTTTTTACAATCTGCCCTCTTTTATTTCTTTCACTGTTTTTGTATTTTTGATTTTTCTAACTTTGAATGCAATGGTGGATGAAATATTTATAATGAGAAAAAATATAAAAAGGCTTTCAGAACATGACATGGATCAAGAGAAGTAATGCTTAAGCATCCTGCCATTGACAGGACCCCCAAACAATTCTGCCCCATTCAACTCTTGTAAGAAAAAGGCATCATTACCAGCAGCTGAATGAATGAAGTAAGGGCCAAGCCATAAGTTGTCAAATTTTCCATGCTTGCCCTTGTCTTCTCTCCTCGAGTCCCACTTTAAAACTTTGTCCCAAATACTGAAATTACTGGCCTTTGCTCTTCTGTCAAAAAGCTTTTTAATGTTGTCCTGCTTCTGTAATGCTTTGTTATATACCTCCTCTCTGGTTTGCTGAAGGTGAATAGTTTGATTTATTCTTCTGATCATGTCATTGTCTTCAGACTAAACCTCTTGAATCAACTTCATCATTGGCACACCAAGGCTGGTTGGAAAAATTGCATCAGTGCCATACACAAGCTGGTAGTGTGACATACCAATAGATTTCTTCAATGTCAATCTGTCAGCCCAAAGGGCATGAACAAGCTTTGTGTGCTAAGACTTCTTGTTGTCCTCCCACAGCTTCTTGATTATGTTCACCAAAATTTTGTTTGAGGATTCTGCAAGTCCATTACCTTGAGGGTAATAGGCCATGGAATGCCCCAATGTTATCTAATATTTGTGACAGAATTCCACCATCTTCTTTGATCGAAATGCTGCTGCATTATCAGTGATGATCTTGGTAGGGCAGCAAAATCTAGAGAGAATATTAGTCTCCTTGAATTTTATAATGACAGAATCATTGGCTTGCCTACAAGGGATGGCTTCTATCCATTTAGTGAAGTAGTCTGTGGCAGTGAGAATTCATCTATGTTGGGCAGAAGATGGTGGATGGATTTCTCCTATGAATTCAAGTTCCCACTGTTGAAAAGGAGCTTCAACAGTGATTGGATGCAGAGGTAAGGGTAGCAGCTTCATTTTGCCTTCAAAAATTTGACATTTGTGACAGGCAATGATCATTTTGTGAACATCAAGAAAAAGAGTAGGCCAATACTAACCAACCATCAAGATTTTGTTGGTTGTTGTATTCCAGTATAGGTGGCCTCCACACTCTCCTTCATGGAACTTGTGCTTAACCTTCTCTGCATCATACTCAGGAAAACATTTAAGCAATATACCACTTGCATTTTTCCAATAAAGACATTTATCTATAATGCAATAGTTTACAACTTTCAACTTTAGAAACCTTGCCTTTGTTTTTGTCACACTGGAAGGTGTATTCAAATTAAGCAAAACATAAAGAATATTAGCATACCAAGAGGAATTTATAAAATGGTCTTCAACAATTGGAGTTGAGAATTCTTCTTGGTTATCTAAAGCATAAATCATGTTAATATCAAGAACTTCAAAATTCAATTCAGCCATCAATCTAGCTAGACCTTGGCCTTTGATGAGTTTAGTGGGCTTTATCTCTAAATCATATTCAAGAATAACAACAATCCACTTACCTCTCTTACCATCTGGGTCCTGTGTTAGAATGTCTTTCACAACTAAATTTGGGACAAAGGCAATGATGTGTGAGTGTAAGATGTATACTCTAAAGTCTTTTAAAGCCTTAACAAACACAAAGGCTTGCTTTTCCATAATTTTATACTTCAAAGGAGCATCCCTCAATGCCTTGCTTAAGAATGCAATAGGTTGCTCTTGTCCTTGTGGATTTTTCTATAGAAGGACAACAACTATTGTATGTTCTGACACAAATGAAAAATTATAAAAATATTTTGAAAAATCAGGACTTATTAGAACTGATGTTTTGGTCAAAGCTTGTTTCACCAACTCAAATGACTTCTTTGCTTCCAAGGACCATTTTACCCCTTGCTCCTTCAGCATGTTCGTAATATTTCTAAGGAGCTCAGCCAAGTTGGGGATGAACCTTCTCAAAAAGTTAATCTTTCTAATGAAAGATTGCAACTCCTTGATGTTTCGAGGATGAGAGATTTGCAATATGGCCTCAATCCTCTTTGGATCTATATTAATACCCTCTTCTGAAATAATGTGCCCAAGAAGTTTACCTTCTTGGAGACCGAAAAGTGTTTCCTTAGGGTTTAAAGATATACCAAATTTCCTGCATCTCTTGAAGACTGTTCTTAAATGTTCTAAGTGCTCTTCATCTATCTTTGAAAAAAAAGTAACATCATCAAGGTATATAATGATGAAGTAGCCCAGTTCTTCAGAGAATGCTATGTCCATGGCTCTTTGGAATGTTGCACCAACATTCATTAGACCAGAGGGAATTTTCAAATACATGAAAGTGCCCCATGGTGTAGTAAAATCTATCTTTAATTGATCATCAGGGTGAACTAAAATCTGATTATACCCTGAGTAGCCATCAAGCAAAGAAATTCTTTTAGACCCTCCCACCCTTTGTAAAATATGATCCATCTTAGGTAAAGGGTAGTTGTCTTTTAATGAAGCTTTGTTTAAGTCTCTAAAGTCTATACAAAGCCTAATCTTTCCTATTTTCTTCCTAACTGACACCAGATTAGACACCCACTCAGAATATCTAATAGGGACAATAATACCAGCTTCATACATTTTATTGATTTCTTTCTCAACCAAAGGTAATTGAAAAGGGTTTATTCTACACAACTTCTGTTTGAATGGCTTTTCGTTTTCCTTGAGAGGTATTTTGTGCTGTATTATTTTAGTGTCATAGGATTTAAGATCTTCGTAATTCCACGCAAAAACATCAAAAAATTCTTTAAACAGCTATATGTATTTGAGTTTAATGTGAGCTGGTAAAGTCTTAGACAGTTTGATCATCATAGGTTTTAGTTCATTGCCTATATTGCACTCTTCCACTTTAGTTTCTACAGGCTCCAATTTTGGCTTCTTAGCCACATTGTTAAAATCGAACAACTCTTCCAAAGGGGCAAGACCCTTAGGAAAACTGTGATCTTTAGACTGCAGGGTCTCTAACTCCTCTGTTTCTAATGCTGCAATCATGTCTGTTGTGTTTTCAAGTTTGCTAGAAAAAAGATTAATATTATCAAGCTCAGTAGACTTTTCTTCTTCACTAAGAAAATTTTCTTCACTGTTGCAGTCTGTTTCATAATCTGAACTTGAACTGTGTAGTTCAAATTCATTTTTAAATTGCATGAAGTCTTCTATTTGTTTGTCTCCGTCGAACACTTGCCAATATTTTTCGTTATCAGGAACGACTGGTCTGAATTTAATTTGAGGTGTGCATTCTTTGGTTTCATATGGCATTAAGCATGCTCTAGCTGAAAAAGCTAAGCTGTGGGCCGCGATATTTCTTTTTCTTGGGACGAAAATTAATTGAGACTCCTCAAAAGTTTTGAAAAGATCCACGACATCGTTTCGATAGGCCCTAAGTCGAGGGTGATTAGCGTTGTATTCCCCGTTGACTTGCCTAATGATTAATTCAGAATCTCCATGCACTTTGATTCTTTTGGCGCCTAAATTTTTCAACAAATGTAAGCCTAAAAGCAAGGATTCATATTCCGCTATGTTATTTGAACACTGGAAGTTTAATCTACAGGAAATGATTTCTGTGTGGTTGTTCTCAGTGTTGCATATCCAGACACCTGCACCAGCATTGGTTCTAGTGCATGACCCATCGAAGTTCATACTCCACAGATGACTAGTTTCAGTTTCATATTGGTTACTGTCCTCTCCAACCATCGTGCCTTCATATTGTTCATGAGTATCAACACTTAGTTGAATTTGTTTTAAATCCTTGGGTTTTTCACTGCGTCGAGGGTTGTTTTCTTGACTATCAAGGTGTAAAAGCAATGGATGCACAATTTGTAACTGAAGACCTGTGTTTGATTTACTGTGGTTTAAAGGTTCAGCAAACTGTTTTGACACTTCTGTGTTGTGCTCTTCTTCATCTCTATCGGCTATCAGTTCAGTTAAAGTGACTTATTCACTGAATGTTTCATCGTTAAACAATATAAAAGAATCGAGGCCTATATTTACAGAGTATAGAGGAGAGTTTTATGGTCTGTCTTGGATTGTAACCGTGTATTGCATATGGGACTCCCAGTAAAGTCTTCTTGTCTGATTGAAAACAGGGATGGTCGCATAGGTCATGCCCATCTGCATGGTCCCTTGTAACTTAGCCCCCAAAGATCTTGATAATAGCATTCCATACTTTGGGGGCACATTAGCCACAACAATATCCATGACTAAGCATTTGGTTGGAATATGTGCTAAGTTAAAGCAAAGGTCTTTTATTAATCCTAAACATTTTACTTTGCTCGACTCAAAGGAGTAAAGGTCCTTATAAGGTCTGGTGATTTCTAGACCAAGGCTCTCCATTATAGCTTTAGGCATTAAATTATGAGAAGCCCGGGAATCATGCATAGCGTTGTGCAAAATATTTTCATGAACATTTAAACTTACATAAAAGGGAGGAACAGGTCCCTCTTGATATCTACCTTCAATATTGGGACCAAATATAAGCTCTGGTTGGTCATCGTTAAGATTGACAGTGTCATCATTCTCTTCAATGTTAAAAGCCTTCAAAATTTGGGTTCTATATACATTTTGGGCAGCTAACTCAGTAAGAGGAACAAAGATTTTAATTTTGGAAATTTCCTGCTCTAGGCTAAAAGTAATTTGGTTCTTTGAAGTGCTTGTCTCAGCTTTACTAGCTTCCATTCTATCAGCAACGTCATCTTGCTGATTTGCTCTATTTACATTTGAAAAAATTGTTTTCACATGAGTAATAGCTGAAGTGTTAGTAATGCTAAAGTCTGCACTCTGTTTTTCATTGTTTAAAGTGCCTTTCTCTTTACCTTTATCAAAATTTACAGCTACTGTTTTGTCCTTCTGTTTGACAACCTTGGGTTTACTTACAGTGCTATTTTTTGAAGATTTGTCAGAGGTTTTGTTGATTGGTTTTACTTCTAAGGTAATATTCCCTTTGAGATTCTATGATGACATTTTCCATCTCTTGATAATAACTTTCATCATCATCTCTTTTGTCATCATAGGGTGTGTAAAGACCTTGTTTTCTATCATAATGAACCTCAAAGTCATGATTATCTACTCCCAGCATGTTGATATCATCCTCCCCTATTTGCTCATCTGTTCCTCAACCTCACTCACATAGTTTTGATGAAAGGGAGGAGTGATCTGTTGATCATCTTCCCTAGGTCTGTTTGGATGTTGGTTTCTTCTAAAATTCTGATTTTGGTTCTAATTTCTGTTTTGAGGAGCAGTTTGATTTTGGCTTGCTTGTGCTCTCTCAAGGATGTTCATTTTATTCATCATTTCCTCCATCATTCTTTCCATCTTTGAGCTGCAAGTAGAAGGTGTGGATTCCTCTCTGAATGAAACTCTCTTCTCATTCTTCATTCTTGCTCTTTTCTCCATCAAGTTAACTTCCACAGCAAGAGCTCCTTTTTGCATATCTTCAAGAGTTGCAGGATCTCTCTCTCTCAACTGATAGGCCATCTCAGGGTCAAACCCTTCAGGAAACTTGTTTAGAGCTGAGCCTTGTGGAGGTTTTAGATCTGGGGGAAGTGCACTATACACACTGTTAAATCTGGTGCAGTAATCTTGTACACTTTCCCCAGTGTTTCTGTGGAGGTTCTTGTAATTAGAGAGGATTTGGAGAGGATTCTTCTTCACTTCCCATTGGTTTAAGAATGTCTGATGGAAGTCTTGGAGTTCATTGATACTATGGGGGGCTAAGACTTTGAACCATTTTCTTACTTCTCCCCCTAGACTCTGAGAAAATAGTCTTATTTTGACAGATTCATCATCAATTTCTTTTCCGTCAAATTAGTCATTCATTTTATCCACATGTTGTGATGTAGTGGTAGCATTATTGGCATCATACAATGGTATTTTGGACTGATAGTCCTGTGGAAGATTGACTAATGGTACAGGAAGGACTAAGGGAGCATACCATGCTGCCATGATATGAGGTGGAGGTGGATTTACAAGGGGTGGATTACCAAAACGAAAAGTGGGTTGGAGTGGAGTAGTTTGAATAGTGGATGTAGGATGAACAGATGTGGATGGACCAGGAATAGATTGCTGAGCTGATCTTGGATGAGAGACACCTAAATTGAAGAGGAAATGTAAATCAGGTGGTGTTGTTTCTCTACTACCAGGACGTTCACTTGTTTCAGGAGATGAAAGTGAAGACTCAGAATCTAGCTAATATAAATCATCAAGAGACCTAGTTGTAAATGAATTTCTTAGATTTTCTTGTGATTTTTGTAGAGCTGAAAGATTTTCAAGAACTGAATTAGCTCTCAAGGGTGATTTGAAGACAGTTGAAAATTTGATCTTAGGAGACTTCCTAAGTATACTTTCTAAGTTATCAACTATCTCAGGTGGGTTTGGGTCAGGGTAGGTTCTAGTATAAATCTTCCTAGGAGCCACTATGTTGTGTTTTTTAGACCCAACTAAACAAGAAAAGTTCAACCAGATATGACAATCTTTAAGAGGTCAAATAATCTGTTTTACACAAATTTTAATCCTACAGTCCTCTAACTGAGTTTGAAAGATGTTACAATGATTATGGGTCTTCCCAGTGGAGTATTAAGGACTGTTGAGGATTGTGGAGTCGCCTAGTGGAAGTTTCTAGCTCTTTTGGAGGTAAAAGGTTTTATGGTCCACCACCATTTTTATTGAATACCAATCTGAAATATTTTTGGGTTTTCTGAGTTATTTTTTAGTCCTTGTGGTGTCTAAGCATGTCCTAAATCTGTTTCAAAACTTAGCTATGGTTATGAGACAAAGACAGTCTGCTCTGATGGCTAAGCTAGCTAATATTTCAAGGTTAGATAAAATCTTATGAGAATCCTAGGGTTTGCCTAGTTTGTCACTGATTCCAACAAGTTTCATCATGATTACCGTTTGCTTGGTAGTGCTTGAAAGGGCTGTTTTTTACTCACTGCACAATGTTCTTGAAATTATGATTTATGAGGTCTTAGAAGTATTTATGATGAAAAACACTCACGAGTCCCGAGCGGAGTCGCCAGAAGATGTTAGCTCCCTGTAATTAGCAAGATTGGAAAAGTCCAACTACAGGGAGAAACACTGTTTCAACCACTTTGGGATTCTAGGATCTAGCCCTCCTGAATCCGTAGAGGGATCTCTCCAATAAAGTGAAAATATGGATTTATCTTTAAAAGCTTTTGGCTAATGATATTAGGCTAGTTGTGAAGTCCGAGGGTCTTTGTTTGTTTTGGATGGTTGAGCATGATTATTATTTGAGTGGAAAGTTCTAAATGGAAAGAGTTTCAAAGGTGTGAAGTTGCAAGCAATCAGAACAAGCTTTGGCTAAAAAGATAGATATTTGACTGGTTTTAGTCCATTGGGCTATGGAGTCATAATAGGATTTAATTGAAACAACAAGGCTCAAGAGTGGTCCATGGGGAAAGTCATCTATGTCTAAGGATATCTTTAAAGTTGATTTTATGGAATGAAATGATACAACAAGAAGGAGAATTAAACAAATGAAGAACAAAGAGCAGCCCAAGATCTGGTAAGTACTTTGAAACTAGCCAACTTTTGACATACACTTAAGAAAGACATAAAAGTAATCTAAGATCTGGTAAGTACTTTGAAACTAGCCAGCTTTTGATGCGCTTTCAATAGAAAACATATAAAAACACAAAGGGAAACTTTAAAAGCAACTGTTGGAGGAGAAACTAGAGGGCAGGGCTCACCATAGACCTCCCTAGCTCTGCTTTACTTGGCAAAATTTCAAGACAAACACATAAGATAACAAAGAATGGTCTAAGATTAGGTAAGGACTTTGAACCTAGCCTACTTTCAACACATTCTTAGGGAAACTTTCAGATAGTCTTTGGGGATAAAACTAAAGGACAAGGCTCACCATAAATTCCTTAGTTCATCTCTACTTAACATAAATTGAAAATAACATTCAGAAACAATATTTAGTCTAGACAGTGGGACAAGGGAGCGCCAGCATTCCTAACTGCTTAAACTGAATTAAGTCATTCCTAAACAACACAATTTGGAAGAAAACATATAGATAAATCTTATCAGTCAGAGAAGGGTACTGATATACAGTAAATATTAACTCTATTCTTGCTGTTCTTTATAAGAGAAGATGAACAAAGTAAAAACATAAATAAAATAATGATTTACAATAATAAAAACATCACCATCGACATAGACTAGGATCCCATAAATCAGCTTCTATTGATGCTTCAAACCAGTTACAGCGTTAAGTCCAATGTTTTAGTTTAGCAATCATCTTCACTCCTTAGCTTAACTTATTTAATCACAAGCAGAGCTTCAAGAGCCTTTGAACACTATTTATAAGTAGACAATTCAAGCACAAGTATTTTTCAAAGTTTTGCAACCAACATTTTCTCTTCTTCTACAGGAGTATTTATAGAAGAAATGAGGAGATGGGATCTGATAAAAGATCTTCGAGGTCAATTAATACAGATTAATGCTTCTCGGCCTTTGAGGGGCTTAATGGAGAAGAGTATAGATATTTTCACTGTATTAATTGATTTACATTAAAGGATTAAGCTCAATGGGAGCTTTTGTTGACTTTAAAGCTCTGTTCCATGTTATAATAACTCTGCTGATATTTTTCTGGATTAGTTTCCTTTGGAAAAATTAACTATTCGGCTATGTTGGGGCAGATATCTGATTTTCTGAAAATAAATTCAGCCTCTGTTGGATGCCTCGAGGCGACAGGTGGCTTTGTGGTAGCTGAGAGGAATCAATTGGCCTCTGTTGTGGCGGAGGAGGATTTTTTGTCTGATGATCTTTTGATTTCCCTTTAATTGTGTTTAATTTAATGGATTAGGATTTTGATTTCAGTCTTAGTCGTAATCCATTAAACTGTGTAATAAATGTTCAACTCTTCAATCTCTGCTATGTTTGGATCTTTGACACTGATACTCTTTAGCCTTGATTTAATTGTCCGTGTCTTGTTGATGTGTAGGGCCACACAGGGCTCATATGGCATCAATGCCCATGAAGCATTGATGAAACGTGGATTTGAACCCCGTGGGATGATCTTTCTGTAAGCACAAATGCACAAGGGATCGTCATCCCCAGCCTTTGGTTTTCCTTTAATGTAATGGAAAAACCATTTAATCCTGCAAAATACAGAAAAATGTTATGAAATCCTGTGTTTTTTGGGAAAATTGCTTCAAAGGTTGTGGGGAGGAGCATGGCCGTTGGATGGCAGCATCCAACGGTGGAGATCTGTTAGCGGAGGTCAAAAGGAGAGTGGTGGGAGATTTTAAGTCAGAACCATTGATCTATAATTGACCATGAAGATCAACGGTCAGGATTTGAAGTGAAAAAATAATGCAAAGGGGTCACATTATTTCGAAAATGGAAGAAAATGCGAGGAAATGGGGTTTAA
Source organism: Pinus albicaulis (assembly GCA_034641835.2). NCBI lineage: Eukaryota > Viridiplantae > Streptophyta > Pinopsida > Pinales > Pinaceae > Pinus > Pinus albicaulis. The sequence continues at coordinate 82,336 of JAXQQM020073192.1, read as the reverse complement.
AACCCTTTGGCGGAGGAAATTGCATAGGAAATGAAATTGGGGTTTCGGGATGATCGTGGGTCGTCGGATGAAACCCAGCCACGAGATCAATGGCGAAGATTTCGCGTTAAAAACTTTTGGAAGAGGTGGAAGGTGATAGCGTAAGGCCAGATCAGATCTGAGCCGTAGATCTGCAAAGATCGACGGCAGGGAGCATACGCGATGAATCATAATAGAAATGGGGAAAGGCGGTTTTGGAAGGAAAAACAACTGTTTTCGCGTGATAAAAAGACGGTATTTCCTTTTTGAATGCGATATGCATTAGAGGCTGCCACGTGTCTGTTGAAAACAACCCATATCGCGTGAATTTTGGAAATTAACCTCCGAGTTGAAAGTTGCGCGAAAGTCCGCGTGCGCCGTCAGATCTAGGCCCTTAGATTGAACGGTGGAGAGTGAGCGCGAAACCGACCAGATGTGCGGGGAATAAGAGGCAGGGCGGTTTTAATCTGGGCCGTAGGATCAAAGATTTGGACAGTAGAGATCAGATCTGAAGGGAGGTAGGAAATAATACAAAGGCAGAGAAAAGGTTATTAAGGGCCATTGATCTGCAGAGATCAACGGTCAGGATTTGGCCAAAAACATTCTGAAGCGAGACACATGATTTAAACCAAAGTATGGAAAAGCGATCTGGACTGTCCGATCTAGACACGTGGATGGTCCAGATGCAATCGGAGTTTTGCAATCGGCGGGGCGATGGACAGGGAGGGCACCGAAGCGATTGAGCGTTGGCCATCGATCTGAGGATCATATCGACGGTGAGGAGTGAATCAGAGGGGTTCAAAAGGTGGAGGAAAGGCTTATGATCGGAGCAAACGAGGGCTATCAGATCCAGGAAGGCAGGGAGGAGATCAAGGGCTCATGATTGATCGGAGATTGCCAATCGGGGAGAGGAATAAAATGCGCCTGATAAAGCTTGCGATGTGATATTGCGTTGATCATTGATCGGCTTAAGATCAATGGCAGATATGGTTTGAGAACATGTATCGGCAGAAACCCCTTTATAATATATGAAAACCCAAAGTTTAATGAAAAAAAAAGGTTTTATGTATCGGGCATGTAATATATACCTGGGAAGGCTTGGCACCCGTTTGTGGGGCCATTGGTTTATATGGAGTGTGATAGGCCCAGGGCTTATATATGAGGGCCAATTGGGATTGGAAGGTCGGGCTTTTCAATCTACCCATTTTGATTTTCTCTGATGCAATTAGCACTTCGGGACTTTAACTCTTGGTCTCGGGCGAAAGTTATATGGAGTAAAGCAGAGGGCAGGTTTTTATACAAATGGGGCTTAATCGCATCGAAACTTTGATGCGGGGCTTTTCAATCTACCCATTTATATTAAAAACATTGCTCCGACGGGTTTTAGACCAAAACTTAGGAAAAGTGTGTTTATTGAATTTACAAAGGGAAATATGCATCGGAGATGTGTTTTGAACAATGCTTAGCGCCAAATGCAGGCTATGTGGTTATATGAAATAATAATAAGATCGGGCGTTTATAAACAAAAGGGCTTAATCGCATCGGAGGTTTTAACATGGAAAATAGACTTGCATACTGTGATTTATCCGATGCGATAAACGCCAAAGGGTTTAGTGCTTGGTTCTAGCACCAAGGCATATGGAGGGGAAGTGGTTAGGACTTAGCCCAAAGGGGCTTAAGCCTATAATACAAAAAGTGTATTTTTATGATTTTTTTAGAGTTTTCTAATGGATTTGGGGGTTTCGGCAGAGTTTAAAAATGAGTTTTAAACTTTGTAAAGAGGAATTTACGAAGGGGAAGAGGGGAAAAAATGGAAAATAGAATAATTTCATAGGAAATGAAGGGGTAAAAAATGAGGTTAGATTTTAGTGGAGGAAAGGAAAAATGGTGTTTTGCAGCAGTCTTCTCTTCATAAAATTAGCAAAATTTCAGAGTTTAAAATGGAAACAACAGTGAAGTTTTGAACAAAGGGTAGGATGTCTTCAAGAGTCTTCAAGAGATAACATTTTTTGCAATAAAAATTGTTCCTTGAAGGCTCAAAAAATGTTTTTGCCACCATTTGATATGACAAATTTTATGGGTGGCTAACAGTGGCTCCACTTGGGGATGGTGCCTTCTTGAAGGCATCAAGAATTTCAGACTTGCATTCTCTGGGAGGCTGATCAGTGCCTTATCCATTGGGCTGCCTTCTATGTACTTTGGATGATCTTCTTTGTTATGAAAAAATGTAAGCAACCATTGAAAACAATGGAATTTCATCAAAACAAGCTTTCTACCTACCCAATCCTCCTGATTTAACAATTTTTCTTCTTTAGAGTGCATTTGGATTGGCAAACTCTTTTCAAAACATTTTATTCTTTTTAAAGCATAAAAATAATCTAATTCTACTCCTTATTTCTCCATGAACTTAGATTAAACAGTCGAGTCCATATGCTCCTCTACCTAATCTACCAATCTGTTAGGATTAAAAAGTCTAACAGATTTTTGTTCTCTAGTTTCTAAAACAGAAATGCAAAAGCATACAAGTCAGGATTGAACAGTCTAACTTGATGCTGATCTATGGCATAAAAAAAAAGCTACACATAGATATTATTTTGTAGAAAATTAAAACAAAATGGAAGGCTGAAGATCTGAAATTTCAAAGCACTTCCTTCATCTTTTTATAGCTTTGTTTTTTGCTTCTTGTTTGAGCTATTTTTCTTTTATCAACTGGTTCAGATTTTAAGCTGATTAGAACTAGTTTCACCTCTGTTTTGACTCAGAAATTAAAACAGATTGGAGTCATTCCTCTTTTGAAAACTTAGGTTCAAATTTTGAGCATGTTTGAACCTTTAATTTCTAGCCTAATCTACCTACTGATAAGCCAAGATTAAATAGTTTGGCAAATCGAATTCACTATCCTATCAAAAGTAAATTTAAAACTAATTATTCAAGATTAAGCTGTATGACTAATTAGAAGTGTGTTCTTCAAGAGTGGCATTCAAGCTTGCACATTTTCAGACTTGTTTCTCTTTTTGTTGGTATGGGGTTGTACCTTTATTGTTTTTACAATCTACCCTCTTTTATTTCTTTCACTGTTTTTGTATTTTTTATTTTTCTAACTTTGAATGCAATGGTGGATGAAATACTTATAATGAGAAAAAGGATAAAAAGGCTTTCAGAACATGACATGGATCAAGAGAAGTAATGCTTAAGCATCCTGCCATTGACATGACCCCCAAACAATTATGCTCCATTCAACTCTTGTAAGAAAAAGGCATTATTACCAGCAGCTGAATGAATGAAGTAAGGGCCAAGCCATAAGTAGTCAAATTTTCCATGCTTGCCCTTGTCTTCTCTCCTCGAGTCCCACTTTAAAACTTTGTCCCCAATACTGAAATTACTGGCCTTTGTTCTTCTGTCAAAAAGCTTTTTAATGTTGTCCTGCTTCTGTAATGCTTTGTTATATACCTCCTCTCTAGTTTGCTGAAGGTGAATAGTTTGATTTATCCTTCTGATAATGTCATTGTCTTTATACTGAACCTCTTGAATCAACTTCATAACTGTCACACCAAGGCTGGTTGGAAAAATTAAATCAGTGCCATACACAAGCTGGAAGGGTGACATACCAATAGATTTCTTCAATGTCAATCTGTCAGCCCAAAGGGCATGAACAAGCTTTATGTGCCAAGACTTCTTGTTGTCCTCCAAAAGCTTCTTGATTATGATCACCAAACTTTTGTTTGAGGATTATGCAATTCCATTACCTTGAGGGTAATAGGTCGTGGAATGCCCCAATGTTATCTGATATTTGTGACAGAATTCCACCATCTTCTTTGATCGAAATGTTGCTACATTATCAGTGATGATCTTGGTAGGGCAGCCAAATCTAGAGAGAATATTAGTCTCCATGAATTTTATAATGAAAAAATCATTGGCTTGCCTACAAGGGATGGCTTCTATCCATTTAGTGAAGTAGTCTGTGGCAGTGAGAATCCATCTATGTTGGGCAGAAGATGGTAGATGGATTTCTCCTATGAAGTCAAGTCCCCATTGTTGAAAAGGAGCTTCAATAGTGATTGGATGCATAGGTAAGGGTAGAAGCTTCCTTTTGCCTTCAAAAAGTTCACATTTATGACAGGCAATGATAATTTTGTGAACATCAAGAAAAAGAGTAGGCCAATAGTAACTAGCCCTCAAGATTTAGTTGGCTGTTGTCTTCTAGTATAGGTGGCCTCCACACTCTCCTTCATGGAACTCATGCTTAACCTTCTCTGCATCATACTCAAGCAAACATTTAAGCAATATACCACTTGCATTTTTCCAATAAATACATTTATCTATAATGCAATAGTTTACAGCTTTCAACTTTAGAAACCTTGCCTTTGTTTTTGTCAAACTGGAAGGTGTATTCAAATTAAGAAAAACATAAAGAATATTAGCATACCAAGAGGAATTCATAAAATGCTCTCCAACAATGGGAGTTGAGAATTCTTCTTGGTTATCTAAAGCATAAATCATGTTAATATCAAGAACTTCAAAATTCGATTCAGCCATCAATCTAGCTAGACCTTGGCCTTTGATGAGTTTAGTGGGCTTTATCTCTAAATCATATTCAAGAATAACAACAATCCACTTACCTCTCTTACCATCTGGGTCCTGTGTTAGAATGTCTTTAAAAACTGAATTTGGGACAAAGGCAATGATGTGTGAGTGTAAGATGTATACTCTAAAGTCTTTTAAAGCCTTAACCAACACAAAGGCTTGCTTTTCCATAATGTTATACTTCAAAGGAGCATCCTTCAATGCCTTGCTAAAGAATGCAATAGGCTGCTCTTGTCCTTGTGGATTTTTCTGTAGAAGGACATTAGCTATTGTATGTTTTGACACAAATGAAAAAATATAAATTTTTTTTGAAAAATCAGGACTTATTAGAACTGGTGTTTTGGTCAAAGCTTGTTTCACCAGCTCAAAGGACTTCTTTGCTTCCAAGGTCCATTTTACCCCTTGCTCCTTCTTCAGCATGTTTGTAATATTTCTAAGGAGCTCAGCCAAGTTGGGGATGAACCTTCTCAAAAAGTTAATCTTTCCAATGAAAGATTGCAACTCCTTGATGTTTTGAGGATGAGAGATTTGCAATATGGCCTCAATCCTATTTGGATCTATCTTAATATCCTCTTTTGAAATAATGTGCCCAAGAATTTTACCTTCTTGGAGACCGAAAAGTGTTTTCTTAGGGTTTAAATATATACCAAATTTCCTGCATCTCTTGAAGACTGTTCTTAAATGTTCTAAGTGCTCTTCATCTGTCTTTGAAAAAACAGTAACATCATCAAGGTATATAATGATGAAGTAGCACAGTTCTTCCAAAAATGCTATGTCCATGGCTCTTTGGAATGTTGCCCCAGCATTCATTAGACCAAAGGGCATTTTCACATACATGAAAGTGCCCCATGGTGTAGTAAAAGCTGTCTTTAATTGATCATCAGGGTGAACTAAAATCTAATTATACCCTTAGTAGCCATCAAGCAAATAAATTTTTTTATTTCCCTAACGCCCTTTGTAAAATATGATCCATCTTAGGTAAAGGGTAGTTGTCTTTTAATGAAGCTTTGTTTAAGTCTCTAAAATCTATACAAAGCCTGATATCTCCTGTTTTCTTCCTAACTGACACCAGATTAGACACCCACTCAGAATATCTAATAGGGACAATAAGACCACCTTCATACATTTTCTTGATTTCCTTCTCAATTGAAGGTAACTGAACAAGGTTTATTTTGTGCAACTTCTATTTGAATGGCTTTTGGTTTTCCTTGAGAGGGATTTTGTGCTATATTATTTCAGTGTCATAGGATTTAGGATTTTCGTAACTCCACGCAAAAACATTAGAAAACTCTTTAAACAGCTCTATGTATTTGAGTTTAATGTGAGCTGGTAAAGTCTTATATAGTTTGATCATCATAGGTTTTAGTTCACTGCCTATATTGCACTCTTCCACTTCAATTTCTATAGGCTCCAGTTTTGGCTTCTTAGCCACATCGTTAAAATCGAACAACTCTTCCAAAGGGGCAAGACCCTTAGGCAAACTGTGATCTTTAGAATACAGGGTCTCTAACTCCTCTGTTTCTAATGCTGCAATCATGTCTATTGTGTTTTCAAGTTTGCTAGACAAAAGATTAATATTATCAAGCTCAGGAGACTGTTCTTCTTCACCAAGAAAATTTTCTTCACTGTTGCAATCTGTTTCATAATCTGAACCTAAACTGTGTAGTTCAAATTCATTTCTGAATTGCATGAAGTCTTCTATTTGTTTGTCTCCATCGAACACTTGCCAATATTTTTCGTTATTAGGAACGGCTGGTCTGAATTTAATTTGAGTTGTGCATTTTTTGGTTTCATATGGCATTAAGCATGTTCTAGCTGAAAAAGCTAAGCTATGGGCCGCGATATTTCTTTTTCTTGGGACGAAAATTAATTGGGACTCCTCAAAAGTTTTGAAAAGATCCACGACATCGTTTCGATAGGCCCTAAGTCTAGGGTGATTAGCGTTGTATTCCCCGTTGACTTGCCTAATGATTAATTCAGAATATCCATGCACTTTGATTCTTTTGGCTCCTAAATTTTTCTACAAATGTAAGCCTAAAAGCAGGGATTCATATTCCTCTATGTTATTTGAACACTGGAAGTTTAATCTACAGGAAATGATTTTTGTGTGGTTGTTCTCAGTGTTGAATATCCAGACACCTGCACCAGCATTGGTTCTAGTGCATGACCCATTGAAGTTCATACTCCACTGAGGACTAGTTTCAGTTTCATCTTGGTTACTGTCCTCTCCAACCATCATGCCTTCAGATTGTTCATGAGTATCAACACTTAGTTGAATTTGTTTTAACTCCTCAGGTTTTTCACTACGTCGAGGGTTGTTTTCTTGACTATCAAGGTGTAAAAGCGATGGATGCACAATTTGTAGCTGAAGACCTGTGTTTGATTTGTTGTGGTTTAAAGGTTCAACAAATTGTTTTGACACTTCTGTGTTGTGCTCTTCTTCCTCTCTATCGGCCATCAATTCAGTTAAAGTGACTTGTTCACTGAATGTTTCATCATTAAACAATATAAAAGAATCGAGGCCTATATTTACATAGTATAGAGGAGAGTTTTGTGGTCTGTCTTGGCTTGTAACCATGTATTGCATATGGGACTCCTGGTAAAGTCTTCTTGTTTGATTGAAAACAGGGATGGTCGCATAGGTCATGTCCATCTGCATGGTCCCTTGTAACTTAGCCCCCCAAGATCTTGATAATAGCATTCCATACTTTGGGGGCACATCAACCACCACAATATCCATGACTAAGAATTTGGTTGGAATCTATGCTAAGTTAACGCAGAGGTATTTTATTAATCCTAAACATTTTACTCTGCTCGAGTCAAAGGAGTAAAGGTATTTATAAGGTTTGGTGATTTCTAGACCAAGTCTCTCCATTACAGCTTTTGGCATTAAATTATGAGAAGCCCCGGAATCATGCATAGCGTTGTGCAAAATCTTGTCATGAACGTTTAAACTTACATAAAAGGGAGGAACAGGTCCCTCTTGATATCTACCTTCAATCTTGGGAACAAATATAAGCTCTGGTTGGTCATCGTTAAGATTGACAGTGTCATTATTCTCTTCAATGTTAAAAGCCTTCAAAATTTGGGTTCTATATACATTTTGGGCAGCTAACTCAGTAAGAGGAACAGAGATTTTAATTTTGGAAATTTCCTGCTCCAAGTTGAAAGGAATTTGGTTCTTTGAAGTGCTTGTCTCAGTTTTACTAGCTGCCATTCTATCAACAATGTCAGCTTGTTGATTTTCTCTATTTATATTTGACAAAATTATTTTCACAGGAGTACTAGCTGAAGTGTTAGTACTGCTAAGGTCTGCACTCTATTTTTCCTTGTTTTGAGTGCCTTTCTCTTTACCTTTATCAGAATTTACAGCTACTGTTTTGTCCTTCTGTTTGACAACCTTGGGTTTACTTACAGTGTTGTTTTGTGAATATTTTTTAGAGGTTTTGTTGTTGGGAGTTTGTTGATTGGTTTTACTTCTAAGGTCATATTCCCTTTGAGATTCTATGATGACATTTTCCATGTCTTGATAATAACTTTCATCATCATCTCTTTTGTCATCATAGGGTGTGTAAAGACCTTGTTTTCTATCATAATGAACCTCAAAGTCATCGTTATCTACTCCCAGCATGTTGATATCATCCTCCCCTATTTTCTCATATGTTTCCTCAACCTCACTCACATAGTTTTGATGAAAGGGAGGAGTGATCTGTTGATCATCTTCCCTAGGTCTGTTTGGAGGTTGGTTTCTTCTAAAATTCTGATTTTGGTTCTAATTTCTGTTTTGAGGAGCAGTTTGATTTTGGCTTGCTTGTGCTCTCTCAAGGATGTTCATTTTATTCATCATTTCCTCCATCATTCTTTCCAGCTTTGAGTTGCAAATAGAAGGTGTGGATTCCTCTCTGAATGACACTCTCTTCTCATTCTTCATTCTTGCTCTTTTCTCCATCAAGTTAACTTCCACAGCAAGAGCTCCTTTTTGCATATCTTCAAGAGTTGCAGGATCTCTCTCTCTCAACTGATAGGCCATCTTAGGGTCAAACCCTTCAGGAAACTTGTTTAGAGCTGAGCCTTGTGGAGGTTTTAGATCTGGGGGAAGTGCATTATACACACTGTTAAATCTGGTGCAGTAAGCTTGTACACTTTCCCCAGTGTTTCTGTGGAGGTTCTTGTAATCAGAGAGGATTTGGAGAGGATTCTTCTTCACTTCCCATTGGTTTAATAATGTATGATGGAAGGCTTGGAGTTCATTGATACTATGGGGGGCTAAGCCTTTGAACCATTTTCTTACTTCTCCCCCCAGAATCTGAGCAAATAGTCTTAGTTTGACAGATTCATCATCAATTTCATTTCTGTCAAAGTAGTCATTCATTTTATCCACATGTTGTGATGCAGTGGTAGCATTATTGGCATCATAAAATGGTATTTTGGATTGATAGTCCTGTGGAAGATTGACTAATGGTACAGGAAGGACTAAGGGAGCATACCATGCTGCCATGATATGAGGTGGAGGTGGATTTACAAGGGGTGGATTACCAAGAGGAAAAGTGGGTTGGAGTGGAGTGGTTTGAACAGTGGATGTAGGATGAACAGATGTGGATGGACCAGGAATAGATTGCTGAGCTGATATTGGATGAGAGACACCTAAATTGAAGAGGAAATGTAAATCAGGTGGTGTTGTTTCTCTACTACCAAGATGTTCACTTGTTTCAGGAGATGAAAGTGAAGACTCAGAATTTAGCTGATCTAAATCATCAAGAGACCTAGTTCTAAATGGATTTCTTAGATCTTCTTGTGATTGTTGTAGAGCTGAAAGATTTTTAGGAACTGAATTAGCTCTCAAGGGTGATCTGAAAACAGTTGAAAATTCAATCTTAGGAGACTTCCTAAGTATACTTTCTGGGTTATCAACTATCTCAGGTGGGTTTGGGTCAGGGTAGGCTCTAGTATGAATCTTCCTAGGAGCCACTATGTGGTGTTTTTCAGACCCAAATAAACAAGAAAAGTTCAACCAGATATGACAGTCTTTAAGAGGTCAACTAATCTGTTTTACACAAATTTTAATCCTATAGTCCTCTAAATGAGTTTGAAAGATGTTACAATGATTATGGGTCTTCCCAGTGGAGTCTTAAGGTCTGTTGAGGATTTTGGAGTTTCCAAGTGGAAGTTTTTAGCTCTTTTGGAGGTAAAAGGTTTTATGGTCCACCACCATGTTTATTGAATACCAATCTGAAATATTTTTGGGTTTTATGAGTTATTTTTCAATCCTTGTGGTGTCTAAGAGTGTCCTAAATCTGTTTCAAAACTTAGCTATGGTTATGAGACAAAGACAGTCTGCTCTTATGGCTAAGCTAGCTAATATTTCAAGGTTAGATAAACTCTTATGAGAATCCTAGGGTTTGCTTAGTTTGTCACTGATTCCAACAAGTTTCATCATGATTTTCGTTTGCTTGGTAGTGCTTGAAAGGGCTGCTTTTTACTCACTGCACAATGTTCTTGAAATTATGATTTTTGAGGTCTTATAAGAATTTATGATGAAAAACACTCACGAGTCCCCGGTAGAGTCACCAGAAGATGTTAGCTCCCTATAATTAGCAAGATTGGCAAAGTCCAACTGTAGGGAGAAACATTGTTTCAACCACTTTGGGATTCTAGGATCTAGCCCTCCTGAATCTGGAGAGGGATCAATCCAATAAAGTGCAAAGATGGATTTATCTTTAAAAGCTTTTGGGTAATGATATTAGGCTAGTTATGAAGTTCGAAGTTTTTTTTTGTTTTGGATGGTTGAGCATGATTATTATTTGAGTGGAAAGTTCTAAATGGAAAGAGTTTCAAAGGTGTGAAGTTGCAAGCAATCAGAACAAGCTTTGGCTAAAAAGATAGATATTTCACTGGTTTTAGTCCATTGGCCTATGGAGTCATAATAGGATTTAATTGAAAGAACAAGGTTACAAAGTGGTCCACGGGGAAAGTCATCTATGTCTAAGGATCTCTTTAAAGTTGATTTTATGGAATGAAATGATACAACAAGAAGGAGAATTAAACAAATGAAGAAAAAAGAAAAGCCCAAGATCTGGTAAGTACTTTGAAACTAGCCAGCTTTTGATGCACTTTCAATAGAAAACATATAAAAACACAAAGGGAAACTTTAAAAGCAACTGTTGGAGGAGAAACTAGAGGGTAGGGCTCACCATAGACATCCCTAGCTCTGCTTTACTTGGAAAACTTTCAAGACAAACACATAAGATAACAAAGAATGGTCTAAGATCAGGAAAGGACTTTGAACCTAGCCTAATTTCAACACATTCTTAGGGAAAATTTCAGAAGGTCTTTGGGGATAAAACTAAAGGAAAAGGCTCACCATAAATTCCGTAGTTCATCTATACTTAACATAAACTGAAAATAACATTCGGAAACAATATTTAGTCTAGACAGTAGGTCGAGGGAAGGCCATCATTCCTAACTACCTAAATTGAATTAAGTCATTCTTAAACAACACAATTTGGAAGAAAACATATAGATAAATATTATCAGTCAGAGCAGGGTACTGATATTTAGTAAATCCTAACTCTATGCTTGCTTTTCTTTATAAGAGAAGATGAACAAAGTGAAAACATAAATAAAATAACAATTTACAATAAGAAAAACATCACCGTCAACATAGACCAGGATCCCATGAATCAGCTTGTATTGATGCTTCAAACTAGTTACAAATTTAAGTCCAATATTTTAGTTCAGAAATCATATTCACTCCTTAGCCTAACTTATTTAATCACAAGTAGAGCTTCAAGAGCCTTTGAACTCTATTTACAAGTAGAAAATTCGAGCACAAGTATATTTCAAAGTTATGCAACCAACATTTTCTCTTCTTCTATAGGAGTATTTATAGAAGAAATGAGGAGGTGGGATCTGATAAAAGATCTCTTGGGTCAATTAATACATATTAACACTTCTCGGCCTATGAGGGGTTTAATGGAGAAGAGTACAGATATTTCACTGTATTAATTGATTTACATTAAAGGATTAAGCTCAGTGGGAGCTTTTGTTGACTTTAAGGTTCTGTTCCATGTTATAATAACTCTGCTGATATTTTTCTGGATTAGTTTCCTTTGGCAGAATTAACTATTCGGTTGCGTTGAGGCAGATATCTAATTTTCTGATCATAACTTCGGCCTCTGTTGAATGCCTCGAGGCAACAGGTGGCTTTGTGGTAGCTGAGAGGAATCGATTGGCCTCTGTTGTGGCGGTGGAGGCTTTTTTGTCTGATGATCTTTTGATTTCCCTTTAATTGTGTTTAATTTAATGGATTAGGCTTTTGATTTTGGTCTTAGCCATAATCCATTAAACTGTGTAATAAATGTTCAACTCTTCAATCTTTTCTATGTTTGTATCTTCGACACTGATACTCTTTAGCCTTGATTTAATTGTCTGTGTCTTGTTGATGTGTAGGGCTGCACAGGGCTCATATGGCATCAATGCCCATGAAGCATTGATGAAATGTGGATTCGAACCTCATGGGATGATCTTTATATAAGCACAAAGGCATAAGAGATCGTCATCCCAAACCTTTGGTTTTCCTTTAATGTAATGGAAAAACCATTTGATCCTACAAAATATAGACAAATGTTATGAAATCCTGTGTTTTTTGGGAAAACTGCTTCAGAGGTTGTGGGGAGGAGCGTGGCCATTGGATGGCAACATCCAACGGTGGAGATCTGTTAGCGGAGGTGAAAAGGAGAGTGGTGGGAGATTTTAAGTCAGAACTGTTGATCTATAATTGACCATGAAGATCAATGGTCGGGATTTGAAGTGAAACAATAATGCGAAGGGGTCACATTATTTCGAAAATGGAAGAAAATGCGAGGAAATGGGGTTTAAAACCCTTTGGCGGAGGAAATTGCATAGGAAATGAAATTGGGGTTTCGGGATGATCGTGGGCCGTCAGATGAAACCCGGCCACGAGATCAACAATGAATATTGCACGTTAAAAACCTTTGGAAGAGGTGGAAGGTGATAGCATAAGGCCAGATTAGATCTGAGCCGTAGATCTGCAAAGATCAACGGCGGGGAGCATACGCGATGAATCATAATAGAAATGGGGAGAGGCGGTTTTGGAAGGAAAAACAACTTTTTTCGCGTGATAAAAAGGTGGGGAGGTGATATTTCCTTTTCGAACACGATATGCATTAGAGGCCGCCACGTGTCTATTGAAAACAACCCATATCGCGTGAATTTTGGAAATTAACCTCTGTGCTGAAAGTTGCATGAAACTCAGTGTGTGCCGTCAGATCTAGGCCCTTAGATCAAACGGTGGAGAGTGAGTGTGAAACCAACCAGATGTGTGAGGAATAAGAGGCAGTGTGGTTTTAATATGGGCCGTAGGATCAAAGATTTGGACAGTGGAGATCAAATCTGGAGGGAGGTAGGCAATAATACAAAGGTGGAGAAAGGGTTATTAAGGGCCGTTGATCTGCAGAGATCAACGTTCAGGATTTGGCCAAAAACACTATGAAGTGGGACACATGATTTAAACCAAAGTCAGGAAAAGCGATTAGGACCGTCCGATCTGGACACATGGATGGTCCAAATGCAATCGGAGTTTTGCAATCGGCGAGGCAATGGACAGGGGGGGCATCGAAGCGATTGAGCACTGGCCGTCGATCTGAGGATCAGATCGACGGTGGGGAGTGAATCAGAGGGTTTCAAAAGGTGGAGGAAAGGTTTATGATCGGAGAAAATGAGGGCCATTAGATCTGGGAATGCAGGGAGGAGATCAACGGCTCACGATTGATCAGAGATCGCCAATCGGAGAGAGGAATAAAATGCGCCCGATAAAACTTGCGATGCGATATTGCACTGATCATTGGTCGGCTTAAGATCAACGACGGATATGGTTTGAGAACATGTATTGGCGGAAACCCCTTTATAATATATGAAAACCCAAAGTTTAATGAAAAACAAAGGTTTTATGTATCAGGTGGGTAATATATACCTGGGAAGGCTTGGCGCCCGTTTGCGGGGCCATTGGTTTATATGGAGTGCGATAGGCCCAGGGCTTATATATAAGGGCCAATTGGGATCAGAAGGTAAGGCTTTTTAATCTACCCATTTTGATTTTCTCCGTTGCGATTAGCGCTTTGGGACTTTAACTGTTGGTCCCAGGCGAAAGTTATATGGAGTAAAGCAGAGGGCGGGAGTTTATACAAATGGGGCTTACTCGCATCGAAACTTTGATGCAGGGCTTTTCAATCTACCCATTTATATTAAAAACATTGCTCCGACGGGTTTTAGACCAAAACTTAGGAAAAGTGGGTTTATTGAATTTACAAAGGGAAATATGCATCGGAGATGGGTTTTGAACAATGCTTAGCGCCGAATTCAGGCTATGTGGTTATATGAAATAATAATTAGATTAGGGGTTTATAAACAAAAGGGCTTAATCGCATCAGAGGTTTTAACATGGCAAATAGACTTGCACAATGAGATTTCTTTGATGCAATAAGTGCCAAAGGGTTTAGCGCTTGGTTCTAGCACCAAGGCATATGGAGGGGAAGTGGTTAGGACTTAGCCCAAAGGGGCTTAAGCCTATAATATAAAAATTGTATTTTTATGATTTTTTCAGAGTTTTCTGATGGATTTGGGGGTGTCGGCAGAGTTTAAAAATGAGTTTTAAACTTTGTAAAGAGGAATTTATGAAGGGGAACAGGGGAACAAATGGAAAATAGAAGAATTTCATAGGAAATGAAGGGGTAAAAAATGAGGTTAGATTTCAGTGGAGGAAAGGAAAAATGGTGTTTTGCAGCAGTCTTCTCTTCATAAAATCAGCAGAATTTCAGAGTTTAAAATGGAAACAGTAGTGAAGTTTTGAACAAAGGGCAGGATGTCTTCAAGAGTCTTCAAGAGATGACATTTTTTGCAATAAAACTTGTTCCTTGAAGGCTCCAAAAATGTTTTAGCCACCATTTGATATGACAAATTTTATGGGTGGCTAACAATAGTATTTCTTTTCTTCAAAGATAATGTTGTAGCTTTGTCATCAGTTTTACTTTAGCTTTAGTTCAAAAGCTTGATGTTTCTAAAAATTAGCTAGTCTCAATCCACTTAATGGATAAGAAATACAATGTATCTGGTCATATGGATCTCCTTTTCTAAAAAATTATTTAAGTCTACAAGAACTATTAAGAAAGGGTTCGACTGGTTAGGTTGGAAAGGAGAGAGCACTGTGCATATTGTAATTATTTTCTAAATTTTAATAAAATTGGTGGATCAAAAGTACTTGATTAAATATTTTCAGAGATTCATGTGATTCATATCTCTTATGTGTTTTTCCTATTTTGTGTGTATTATATTTCTTCCTATGATATTCAAATGAAAAACTTGTTTCAGAATTCATCTAGTTAATGGTGCTCTGTTGCAGTCTTTTAGATATTCCATGTGTTTTTCTACCATGATCATTTTAAGATTCATCCATTGTTTGATGCCTTGAGATAATTTATTTATTCTTCTCATGTATACAACTCTTAATTGGCATAAGGAATTGTTTCTATATTTCCTTTGAACAAATTTTCCCAATTCACCGAGCATCCACCATGTCATTGATCTCAATTTTTTATTAAATTCATGCCCAATGGATTTCTCTCTGCCCTGCCCCCACACCTATAAACTCTGATATTTTCCAAATATCTAGCCACTATTCTTCATTGAAGTCAATACTTAGTGACTGAGTTGAAAGAGAGAACCCTCTCTGGGATTGGAAAGGATAGTTTCCATATGCAAGTGGTTTGTGGTTACCTCCGGGATTTCTCTCCTCAACCTGGAGAAATTTATGGAGTGCTAAAATATTGGTGCTTTTTTCAGGGACCAAATGGTTTCATATCCCCCGAGAAATATCATCATAATTTATATATAATTGTTGATGGTGGAAAACAATAAAAGAACATATGAGGGCTGAACCATTCACTTGGCGACTCCATTCAAGTTTCAACTTGATCTAAAGACTCCAATGGAAGCAGGATCCAAGAATCAAGATGAGTTCTCAATATATAAGGTATGCTCCCATGAATCGAGATCACATTCAAGGTTTTTAAAATCACATGCTTCATGTAGATTGGAAACTTACTTTCCAAAGTTTAGAGATCATGTAGAAGATGATGTTGCTCTTCATTTGGTCAAATTTCGCATGCATGTATGTAGACTCAAGGTTCAATTTCAGGAGGATTTCCTAATGAAGATGTTCATGGTATCATTGGAAGGAAATGCACAATCTTGGTATGAAAGCTTTCCAAATGTTTGTGTGTATTATCTTAGAGATTTTCATGTTGTATTTTATGAGAGATACAAAGAATGTCATCCTTCCTTGTTGCTAGTCAAAGATTGTTGTACACATTTTGAAAAGCTTATTGAACATTTGGAAAGTTTTTATGAAGATGATTAGTTTATGGAAGATGAGGTTATAGAAGCCTTTCATGAGAACCCTTTTAACCAGGAAGAAGATGTAGAAGTTGGATGTTATGAAACTCAAGAAATTTTAAGCAAGTATTTATTTCTCCCATGGATGAAATTGAAACAAATATTCATTTCAATGATGCGCTTTCTCCTTAACATGTTGATGACACTTAACAACCTTTAGACATTTCAGAAGAACAAGATAGCTTCCAGCAAACAATAAGTTTTCCCGTGACTGAAAGTGAAGTAAATCATCTTTTTGATGCAGACAATTATGACTCATCCTCTAATTTTGTTGATAATTTGAAGCAATATAATAGAAATGAAGATGCTTGTTCTAGTTTCCCTTCATTCTCTTCCTTTTCTAACATTTTAATTCAGGAAGAAATTTGTGAAGATCAAAATTTTCAGTTTGCATGCATAGAAACTCTAGAGAGTCATGATTAATTCATTGATTTTAAAAATAATGTGCAACATGAAGAGACTTATGATGAAATTATTTATGAAACGACATGCATGAATATTTTAGACAGTGAAAATTTTCATGGTCATAACTACCCAGAATTGTAGGAAAATTATGAAAAGAGAAGGTTTCTTTAGACCCCGTGGATGTGAAATTTTTTTATTTTGATAATATGGGTGTCTCAAATGTAGATTTTCAAGAACACACATTTATTTTTGCTAATGAAAATGATAAGCTTGATGAACATATTGTTTTCTTCAATTCTGAAAATTATTTTTCATTGGACAATGTAGAACAGATAGCAGCTAAAAACGAAGGGAGTGCTTGTGTTTTTTCTGACTTTCAATATAGTGTAATGTTTCAGATTTTTGAGGATCCTTTTGTTGATTTGTTGTAGTCATCAGGGAAGATGAATTTTCTAGTATTTATGGATCACGAGCAGAGGTTCAGTGGAAAGTTTGAGTCACCATTTTCTATATTTTTTTTTATGCCCGGTGCAGCTGAATACAAGCATAACTTAGACAGTCATTTCTTGATTGGTTACACTGGAGGCATCATTACACATGATTATGCATGTACTTCTAGCAGGTGTGGACAACTCTCATTGGAGTTTGAAGCCCTAGGAGAAGGCCCTAAGACTTTGGTGATGTGTTGTCAAATTTTTAATTTCCTTTGAAGTTTTCATCTTTATAATCATTTAGTCAGTTTAGTTTTAGTATTTTTATGTTTGACTCCATTTCCAAATCGTCTGAATAGGCTACTAGTATATGGTTTTGTTATTGGCACCTCACTTGGAGGATGCCATCCCTATTGGAGCCAATGTTGGGGTCCTAGGGTTTAGAGATAAAAGGCCTTTGTCTCTTTCATTCATTTTGAGATTTGGTATACAAATTTAGCCTATTAAATGTTGTTGTCATCGTATAAAGAGTCACTATCCCACATCATTATAAGTTTTTCATAGAGGGTCCATAAAGATAAGACAAAGTTTGCGAAAGTCTAAAATTCATGAGAGGGTCATAAAGTCACAATTTCAAAATTGTACTCATGGAGGGAAAATGAGTCATTATGGAAGTGTAGAGGGGTCATGTCATGAGAGTTGGTCATCACAGGTCAGTTTTATGAAGTCATTTACATCATAAGAGTTAGTTTGAAGAGTCAGTTATTGGTTAAATGTGTCATGTCCTTTTCATTATTACAAAAAGTTCCCCTCTCATCACATCCTTTACATCATCAAGTGGTCCTTAATTTGGTGAAGTGTGGGAGTTTTATAGTTTTGAAAGCATAAAAAATGTGTAAAAAGGTTTATGTAGATGATAAATATGCTCCTCAGTTAGTTTTAAGCGGAAAATAATCAATTTCAAATCTGAAGTTCTGCGCAACTGCTACGCAAAAAACTTTGTTTTAGTAATAATGTTTAAACAATGTTTATAACCACATGGAGCCAAATTTCATGAAAATGAAAGAGGATTTTATCAATAATAGGCTAAAAAAATAACCTCCTTCATTTTGTGCACAGGTGTCATAGATCAGGAATTCTGAATGCTTATTTTAAGGATATGTTTCAGACTGTGTAAATTTCATGTTTTATTAATGCTTTTGTAGAACCGTTTCTTATGATTTGAGATAGAATTTGAATAAAACGAGAGAGGTTTATCTCAGGAAACTTTCATATACAAAATAATCCATAATTTTTGTAAAATATATCAAGATTTAGGATATATGAGTTATTATTTAAACCTTATTCTTCCATAAATTCAGTTCCTTGTGCTACGCAACCCTTCACTACTGCGCAAATAAAGCTTCATGATGTTTCTTCTTTTGTATCAATTTCAAATCTTGATGTTATGATGTTGAGGATAGGGAATAGAATTAATGGATAAGAGATCAATTTATTAGATATTATAGTATTTATTTTCGTCGAAGATAATGTTGTAGCTTTTTCATCAGGTTTACTTCAGCTTTAGTTCAAAATATTGATTTTTCTAAAACTCAGCTAGTCTTGATCCACTCAATGGATAAGAAATAGAATGTATCTGGTCATTTGGATCTCCTTTGCTAAAAAAATATTTAAGGCTACAAGAACTATTAAGACAAGGATCGGTTGGTCAGGTTGGAGAGGAAAGAGCATTGTGCATATTGTAATTATTTTTTGAATTTTAATGAAATTGGTAGATCAGAAGTACCTTGTTAAATCTCTTCAGAGATTCATGTGCTTCATCTCTCTTCTATGTGTTTCCTATTTTGTGTGTACTATATTTATTCCTATGATATTTAAATGAAAAACTTGTTTGAAAATTCATTTAGTTAATGGTGCTTTGTTGCAATCTTTTAGACATTCCATGTGTTTTTCTACCATAATCTTTTTAAGATTCATCCATTGTTTGATGCCTTGAGATGGTTATCTAATTTATTTATTCTTCTCACATATACGACTATTAATTTACATAAGGAAGTGTTTCTATCTTTCCTCTGAACAACTTTTCCCAATTCATTGAGCATCCACCATGTCATTGATCTCAATTTTTTATTAAATTCATGCCCAATGGATTTCTCTCTGCCCTGCCACCATGCCTATAAAATCTGTTATTTTCCAAAGATCTAGCCATTATTCTTCATTGACATCAATCTTTAGTCACTGAGTTGAAAGAGAGAGCACACCATGGGGTTGGAAGGGCTAGTTTCCAATTCTGCAAGTGGTTTTTGGTTACCTCTGGGATTTCTCTCCTCGGCCTAGAGAAATTCACAGAGTGCTAACAGACACAATACCACAGTAGTTGACCAAGGTCTCCCAATGTCGGGATGATACTGGAAGTGTTGGTGTTACAGTTTCTGAAGATGATCTTATCATCCTAGCATTTCTATGCCTTCCCAAGAGCTAGCACAACTACCAAGATTTGGTAAATGGGAGGGAGAAGCTACCAGAGTAGGAGAGATTGTGGTCAGAATTGGTGTAGGAAGATATTAGGCAGAACAACAGAGATGGAAACTCATCAAAGCATGATGATGAGGAGAACTGTGCCTTAGCTGGAAAGACAAAGTAAGGGAAAAGGAATAAGCCCCAATCCAAAGGAGATTCCAATCAGGAAGTCAAGAAGAAGGACTTTTCGAAGATTAAATGTTTTCAATGTCATGAGCTGGGACACTATGCCACGCATTAGGGTAATTTTGAGGTCTAAAATGGGCCTCGTAAGGAAATAATAAAATAATAACTAAACCATTAAAATAATATTTATGAATTTGCAATTCACTTTTTGCACCACAATCCATGTAACCATAGTTAAATTTAATTCAAAAGTTGTACCAAAATAAAATTAATAAAAAAACTGTATTGATGTGACTATAAATAAGAATGAGCTTTTCAAGAGAAAGTCATTATCATTGAACAACTAATGCATTTTTCCTTTGTACTTAAATAACTTAAAATAAAATATAAATATAAATTTATAAATTCTTAATTATATTAGATGTCATTAATTAAAATTTATATTATTTAAATTGTATAATAACATGTAATTAATATACTATATAAAATAAAATAATATAATATAATATAATTAATGTATAGGGATATGCATTGTTTCTTTCAAGAAATATGAAATGACAATAATATATTTTTATTCAAAAAGTGTGAAATGACATTTATTATGAGTACTTTACTTTGACTTTAAAAGTACTTAGAGCACTATCATGGTTAACTATGAGTTTTTATCCACCATTGAGAATGTGACAAGTAAGTACTTTTAACTCAAGCAATGCCACCTCAACCATTAGGGATGATGTCATCCCATAAAATGTGATTGGTTCTCATAAAGTGAATTTTGATTGTACATTTTCCTTAGGAGGCCCATTTTAGACCTCAAAATTCCCCTAATGAAGTGTCCACACAAGAAGGCCGAAAATAAGCCCTCAGGAGGAGAGACAGGTGAAGCTCTTGCTTCACAATTCGAATTGGATTTCACACATATTTCTTGCATGGTGAAATCGGTTATGGGTTTTGTGTGGTACATGGATAGTGGAGCCTCATTCCATATGACCAACAACAAATAATTCTTCAGTGACTTGGAGGAGAAGGACCTCGAGATCCACATTGAGATGGGAGATGATGGAAGGTATAGCACAACCAACATAGATATTGTTACTTTTTCGAGGGAGTCTAGTTCTCCTCTCACATTAAAATATGTCATGTATGTTCCTGGTTTTAAGAATAATTTAGTTTCAGTTGCTATGTTGGAAGACCGTGGTAATGATGTGATATTTAGAAAAGGAAAGGTTTTCCTTCGTCACATAACCACAGGTCAAGTGAAGAGAATCAGGGTTTGGATAAAGAACCTATAAAAATTGGATGTAGAAGCCTTTGTGCTGCTTTGAGAAGGAAAGGAAAGAAGGTGCAAAGTTGTGACATTGGTGAATTATGGCATACACTACTTGGCCATTTGCACCATGGTGCTTTGAATATCATGCAACATATTTATACAGGAATTCCCAAGGGTGCACTTGAGCATCATGATACATGCAAAGGGTTTACATTGGGGAAGTACACCAAATCCTCCTTTCATGATAAGGACAGTCAAGTGCAAGCGATCCTTGAAAGAGTTCACTCAGATGAGTCTAGACTGTTGTTCATGTTAAGGTCCAACTATTCAGTGATAAAATGTATTCTTTCATATTTACTTAGTAGTGGTCCTATGGTCAAAATTTTATGTTTCAAGTCAAATTTCAAATAAAATTTTGTTCATTTAGTATGTCTAGGTCTGAAATGCTACTCCCTGCACTCCTTAAATGGTCATTATCATCTAGGAGATCATGTCATCCATTTATCATTTAGGGTATGAGGTCATTCACCACACCATCTAGGTCAGAGTCTAGGTCTCATTTGTTTCGCCACCATAAGATTAAATTCATGTAATGAAAGAAGGCGAATAGAATTTCATTTTCACCATTCAGACCATTTCCATAGCGATGTAGAAAAGATAGGGAAATAAGTGAAGGTAATTTTTCTTTCATCAAATAAAGTGTGTTTCTTCATGAAAGTGTTTCAAAAAAGAGAAATTTCTTCAAAAAGGTTTGTGATTTCTCTAGAAGACAAAAAGTGATTTTATGATGTTATAAAAGGGAAAAAATAGACTTCTTCAACTCATTTTATCTTTTGGTGGTTGATAGAGATCCTCTCTTCTCACCATCATACTCCATAATTGCCAAGTGTTGAAGAAAAAACAAGAATTTTGTCCTTCTTTCGTTCTTCATTCTAAATCTTGTCCTAAACATGGATCCCTGTTGGGATTTGAAACATTGACCATTGTTTTTTCACACTGTGTATAATTCATATATTTCTTCAATAAAGAATTTTGTTCCAATTTCCTCGTGCTACGCTTCTGGAAGTGATGCACTGCACGTGAGGACTAGGCAAATCGTTTACTCATAACATGCAAACTAATTGAATCAATCACTTAAACATAGAAATTGCTGAAAGAAACCTTGACAGAGATATTTAACAATCAAAAGATATTGGGATAATCACAAAAAATCAAGAAAATGGATTTTAGAAAGTAGAATTCTTACTTTTTAAAAATTTTCCAGAAGTCTGCAGTTTCTAATGGAACAAGGTGTGGTACCGCACTTTATTCTACTAAAAATAGCAGAGTCTACTGCTCTGTTTTGAAACAAAAAGTTCAGAATGCTGAAAAGTATAGAAAAAATAAAAAATACAAATTTCTAGTCCATAATTCTATTGTGTTTTGTACCTAGCCCAGTTTCAAGCTAGTCAAAGTCGAAATCTCAAAAATCAAACTGAAAATAATGTTGCATAGGTGCTGCACTACGTTTCTGGAATGCGCTACGCTTTTGGTGTTCGAGCTCCAAATCGGTCACCCAAGTTTCAAAAAACTTGCACAAGGGTTCACTAATCTTCTAAACAGTAAGTGGAAACCATTCCTACCTCTCTCAAGTCAAATGAGTGGTTTCCTTCATTAGGTCATCCCCACTACGTTTTTGGTGTTTTTCATCTTTTTCTTGTTTTAGCTGATAAAAACCTACTCTAACCATTCAAAACCTTCATACAACATCCATACATCATACCTTAACACTCCCTATCACTCACAACCTTCATTTCCATCAATTTCATCAAAACCCTAATTTTCACTTCATTTTGGCAGAAAACTAGGAAATTCCTGTGTTTTAATATTTTGATGACCTACCTCATACCCATTTCCATAAATTTCACTTACATCATATTGCCAACTCATCACCCTACCTCCTAAATTTTTGGGGGATTTTTCCCTAACTTATTTCTACCCCATTTCCACCCTAAAGCTACCTTACCACCATCCCCTATTTTCTTAATTCTACACCTCCCCTACCCCTCTCATCCAGCTAGGGTTTCATCTTGTTGACAAACACCATGGAGGAAGAAAAGAAGATTCACAATGGAGGCCACCATTCTAGTTTTTAACCATCTACCTTGAAATAAATCAATCCCTCTCCTTTTTCCAAGAGATGTTTTGAAAACAATGGTTGTTTGAGGTTTTGTGATAGGATCAAGGAGGTGGGATGTCATGCTCAATTGAAAAGCCTTTTTGCCACTAGCTTCAAAAAATTCAAGACCATCATAGCAAGAATTGATTTTACCATATCAACATATGTCATTACTTTAGCAACAAGTATCTCGAACCATGGGAAAATATGGTTCAAAGGGATGAAATTAAAGCTTGAAAACTATAAAATGTTCCTGAAACCTCATTGTAAAGATGCTCCTCTGCATATCTTCCCTTTCAGGAATTTACTTGATAAATATGCCCCTTTGATGGAGTTAATCATGAAATATTTTACATGTGAAGGGAGATTTTCAAGGTTGCACCAGTATCATGTCAGGTTATTGATGCACTTCACTGCTACTCAACCACTAAATTTTCCCAATTATTTGTTCAGGAGTTTGGTCAAGATGACTAAAAAGGAATAGATCAAAGGTAAAGATCATCACCCTAATTTATTTCATAATGACTTGGTCAAGCTTATTGTTTTGCATCATCTTTCAACAATCAATATGTCTTCGAAAAATTTCATGGAGAAAGTTTCATCAACGCCTTCTACTAGCCCATCCATCTTCCATAGCACATCATCAACACCATCACATCAAAAAGAGGTTGGATCTTCAATTAGGCAAGAATAGATATCAAAGATCCCTAGGGTTGAGATCACTAAAACCTATGAGAAAGGAAAGAGGATGGTTTTTTCTACCAAGACCATCAAAGGAGTAATTGAACCTGATACCACAGCTGAAAAACGACCAACAATAGACCAACCACCTAGTCATGATAGTGAGCCACACATGCATGAGGATGAGTCACCATTGCATCAACATGAAAAGAAAGCACCCATGGAGGTTGACATGGAAGAGAAATTAAAGGACAAGAAAACTAAAGATATCATAAGAGAAAAGGATGCAGAGATAGAAGAGTTGAGGGCCAACCTCTCAAAGGCAAACTTCTTGATTACCTTCCTACAACAAAATAATATGCAGATGAGGTAAAAAAACTCCTCCAAAGAAAACCAAAAGAAAAACCTAAGGAAGATAAGGGTAAAACCAAATAATTGGTGGATGTTGAGAAGCTGTAAGACACTGAGGTTGAAGCAAAGCCTAGGAGGCCAAGAACAAGAGGGTTAACTAAGAAAAAACAACAAGAAAGTGAACCATCTCCACGATTAGCTTAGCTAACTTTTGTTGAGTTAATAACTGCCAAGATTGAACAAGATAAAGATATGTGGCTTGATAGGGTCAAAATTCATATTGAGAAGCTATTGAAGAAGTCAGAGAGAGATAACAATCTTGAAAGGCATATGGCAAGGCACTGTTTCACAAGAAATCAAATCGCCAAGGTGAGGGTGAAAAACTTGAGAAAGAAGCTAAAGGAAACCCCAATGAAGCTTAAGGAGAAGGAAAATTTGGATCTAATTTATGAGGCCTCCTTAGTTGTTTAGCCCTTCATCCCAGGACATCATAGAAAAAAAATTGGAGGTTTTTGAGAAATTTTTGCATTTTGGGGGATTTTTTCAAAATTCTGGAATTTTGGCTTTAACAGAAGCATCACGTAGCGAAGTGAAATTTTTTCTCAGAGCACCCAAATGGATAAAAATATACATGTATGTATGCATATTCAGTTATACATCACATATATGACATCAAATCAACATGTCATCCTCCTATTTTGAAGAAAAATGAAAAAAACGTCACCTTTTTCATGCTTCTGCCACCTTTTTTCACCTCTACACAGTGCTTCTGGAGTGAGGATGAGAGAGTCAATTTTTGAAGGAATTCAGATGGGTATTTTCTCATTTTTGAGGGTGCATTGGAAAGAAAACACACAGGGATACCTAGCCTAATTTCCATATTTTCAAATGGGCACTTAAAGTCAGTCAAAATAAGCTCCAAAGTAGGTGCGATGCTTCTGCTGGGAGGCATGACACTTCTGCTGGAGGCACAACACTTTTGTCATTGTATTCCCTTGGACAATTTTCAACTCGAAAAATTTCCAAAATTTGAGGTTTAGCTATCCCATGAGGTGTCTTTTGGGTGGAAGAGTTTTTTTTTCCTCTCTTTATGGAGGAATGATGTAATTAATCCAAGAGACATGAACTCCTAGTTATTAGCTAAATTTGAGGAAGTAGTTTCTAACTTCCCTAGATTCTAGGTAATTACTCATAAAAAACATTTATGATGTTTTTTGGATCATATTTCAACCCTATGAGGTGTCATGAGCTCTATTTTCTATAAGTAGTCCACCTCAAGTCATTTGAGAGGTTGGATAGTTGTTATTTGCAGTGGATCTATTGTATAAACTCTTTTTTTCAGTGAAATCAAATGATGTTGCAGCTATGCTCTTGAGATTCCAGTGGTATTCTTTTGAACATTGTTTCTTCTCCATTTCTTCATCACATTAAATGTTATGTTAGCTTTTTCATCACATGCATGCTTTTGTATGTTAATATTATGAGTCTACAAACACAAATCGTTGCCTTCTATGATCTCTTTTATAAGGTTTTCATGGATGTGTTTACTCTTCTACTGAATGAATTAATTTAAATGCTCATTTTGACTCCTCTTTCAAAACCCTATACACAATGACAAATGAAGTATGTTCACGAGTTTACCTACTTGGCCTCATCCTTGTTTTTGCAATTTAACCTTTGAAATCAGACCTAAATCCTAGACCTAGTTCCTTGACTAATATTTCCTATCCAACAAAAAATTCAAACAAACAAAACCCTAATATTTGGAGCATCATAAATAGCCTAAGATCATTATATATCCAGTCATCTCATTGGCTGCAAAGTGACATTGAGATATCCCTCTCTGGTTTTGGTAGGGCTAGCTACTTGACCTAAAGGTCGATTTGTGGTTACCTTCCTTCAGTTCCATTCTCACCCTTGGGAAGCAAGGGGAAGTGATAAAATTTTTCACGCAGAGCTCGGGGAGCGATTGAAAAACTTTCCTTGGGAATACTTCTTTTAGTTTATTGAAAATTAGACTTGTGGGTGACAAGTTTTGACATTCGAAGAAGGTTGAGTTCTTAAATTCGAGCCAAAGTGAAAACTCTCTAAGAAGCTGGTGCCTAAAAGACACACAAGGTCAAATCTAGACCCAAATACTTCACCTATTACTAAGACCCTGAGAGTATTTTAAGAAACAGAAAAAAAAAAGTCTCAAAAAATTGGAAAGGCTATTCCTCCACTTGTGAAATAAAACTCCTTGCTTACGAGGCTAATTTCTCCAGAAATTTCATCCTATAATCTAGTTTCTTTTGATTCAATGATGGGGAATTATTTTTCGGGAAAACAATGTGCCATTATAGCTCTCACAATATCTCCCCCCATGAGTAAAAGCATAATAAATTCCATTTTCTCTTGCTACTAGAATTGGTACTCCATCGGGTCTATGTCTGAATCCTTTCTCTCAGACTGTCTTTGACCCGCTCAATTTTGAGACTTACTTTCCATTTTCTGAATCTTCCTATTTCGAGCTTGAAAGATAAGTTTGGTCTAATTTTCATAAAATTCAAGGATTGGTCGATAAGTTTCAGGTAACTTCAAGAAAGGATTATTTTCAATACCAAAAATAATATTTTTCTTCACCACCTACTATTACACCTTCTCACTCAACTACATCATCATCTCTCACTTTCATTCCATCCTTACCTCTACAAGTTTTCACTCCATCAACACCTTCGTAACCCCTCCATTAGTCATGGCCATATTTTCTCTGTTGATCCTACCGACAAAACTCACTTGACTACCTCAGAACTATGGTCAAATATTGCCTCTTTTTGATGGATCATCAGAGGTTACTGCTCACCAACACATTGTCAAAGTAATTTATTTCATCAAAATTGAATAAATTGACAATGATGATGCCAAGATGTGCATCCTAGCACAGAGTTTATCATGAGAGGTAAAGAAATGGTTTCACTCCCTAACATCTAGTTCAATAGCTAATTCACAACAGTTGATCGACTTGTTTATGGCGAAATGGGAGGGGAAGAAGAATCCATTACAGATTCTAGCTGAATACAGAGCCTTGAAAATAAATCCTAATGAGTCCGTACAAGACTTCACATCTAGGTTCGACATAATTTATGATTCCATTCTTGAAAATATCAAGCCTCCTCCAGGACTTGCATTACTTTATTACCCTGATGGTTTCGATCATGACATGGCTTACCAGCTGAGAGAAAGAAACCCATCTACCCTTGAAGAAATGTAGAGAAATGATGTGAGCATTGAAGTGAATCAGATTATCAAAAAGTCAAAAATAAAAATAGATAAAAGGGTAACCATCAAGGAAGAAACATCTACTTCATCAGAAGGAAAACTCTACACCTTAATCAAAACAATGGACAAAATTACCATTGCAGATAGGCAAGTTGAACCCTCAATTATAAATCCCAATTTCAGGGGTCAAAATCAACAACCTCAACATAGAATCAGGCAAAGGGAACAGAGGGGTCAGGATCCACAAAGTAAGCAGAAAATTCACACTCCATTCTAGAAAAACTACATTGAAGGTCCTGATGAAGAAGAAGTATATATTTCAGGTGAAAATCATTTGTTTGACGAAAATTAGCAGCCTATTCTCCTCACTGAAGAATACCATTTTTCTACAAAAATGTATGTACCGAGCGACCAACAATATGTCTTGTCAAATGATGATATGTTATCAGTGTAGACAAAAGTTACCAGAGGTAATATCAAAAATCTCTTACTCAAGTACATAGGTAGTATGGTTTGAGGAAGAGGAATGTGTTTATCACCTCAAGTGAGAAAAAACATAATTCTCAAACAAAAGCTCATTTGAAAAAGAGACTGCTACTTCAAATTAGAGAAAATATAAAGGACCTGTTGTTCCTAATCATGCGAAAGGAAATGAAGCTTCTACCAGTGGTCAGAAGAAAGATAAAGAAGTTCAATATGGAGGACAGAGAAAGGAGAGTCCACACAAATATCATCTCGAGAAGAAAGATGCATCATCCAAAGAGGTAAAAAACATTATGCTCTATTTCACCTTCAAAATGAAATCTCAAAATTAAATGTCTCCATTCCTTTATTTGAAATAGTCAAGAATGACCAGTATAAGTTTCAAGTAGCCAAGTTGCTTAGGTTATATCATATGTCTGATATGGTCAATGTGAGTGATCATCACCCAAAACTTTTATTAGGTCTTGTTGTTGATGGTGAAATAGAAGATAGTGAAGTCCCTCCTTTTTATCTTAGCCTCAAAATCCATGATTTTATCCTTCATAATGCCATGCTTGATTCCAGAGCATCTCACAACCTTTTTCCTAAAGCCATAACGGAAAAACTATTTTTGGATATCACAAGGCCCTACCTGTTGAAATATTGAAAATTCCAGAATTAACAATGGAGAGAGTAAACTCCCCTCTTCAACACAGAGAAATTAAAATTTTTCACTCACAAGAGACAGAGTTTCAACTCAGAAAAAACGTCTATTTCATAAAAAAACTTTTTACAAATTATTCCTCACAAAGAGGGATTTACAAAGTAGTGACTACTTCAAACACAATTCACGCACAAGACTTCACTGTCTTATTTAAAACTCTCTCTGTCTCTCTGAAAAATACGCTGCTGTGTATTTTCAATTCACACTGATGTGTATAAGAACGACTCTGTTCTATGTAAAAAAAATTACTTAATAGCCTCACGGGCCTTTGCTTTATATATGCACCATGCATATATTAAAATTAAACATAAAAACATAAAACATCGGGTCCTTATTTTAAACAATCAAATGCGCCTTATAACAAAAGTTCCGATCACCGATTGGCAAACAGATGCGATGGGCATTGTTTTAAATCCACCCTATCACTAGAGAATTTGGCGGAAATTCAAACGGCCAATTCGTCGCTATTCCGACACATAGTCGTCGCAAGAGCGACAGTTCGGGGGCGGAAAAACCGTGGTTTGTCATGCCGTCGCCGTTCCGACGCAAGTAAAAAGTGTCGCACTATCGACACTTCTTCCGTCGTTCCGAACAAGCGTCACTCTTCCGACGTCTCACAAACCGTCGCGCCTCCGACGTTTGTAAACTGTCGCACTTCCAGTGAAATGTGGTTCGACGTTTGGAACGTCTCTCTTCCGACACTTATAAACTTTCGCAATTCCGACGTAGCATGGTCCGACGTTTTGGACGTTGCTCTTCCGACGCTTATAAACCGTCGCAGTTCCGACTAAACGTGGTCCGACATTTTTGCGTCGCTCTTCCGACGCTTGTAAACTGTCGCAATTCCGACTAAACGTGGTCCGACGTTTTAGACGTCACTCTTCCGACGTTTGGAACGTCGCTCTTCCGACATTTTCATACTGTCTCTCTTCCGACGTTTCTGGGTTGTCACAGTTCCGACGTCTACAAGGCGTCAGTAGACCGACGGAGGGTTCAATTTTAAAAAAAAAAATTAAAATTTTAAAAGACGAGAAACGCTGTTTTGAAGATATTATATGAAGTAAAACAGTCCATGAAATTGAAATAGCAGTATGTAGAATAATAAAGCAACAGAAAGAGTACCGACGTCCATTGTTCCAAATACAAATTAAAGTACCCAAAACCCTACAACAGTGAAGTAAAACAGTCCATGAAAGTGAAATAGTAGTATGTAGAATAGTAAAGCAACAGATAGAGTACCGACGTCCATTGTTCCAAATACAAATTAAAGTACCCAAGACCCTACAACAGTGAAGTAAAACAGTCCATGAAAGTGAAATAGCAGTATGTAGAATAGTAAAGCAACAGATAGAGTACCGACGTCCATTGTTCCAAATACAAATTAAAGTACCCAAGGCCCTACAACAGTGAAGTAAAACAGTCCATGAAAGTGAAGATATTATATGAAGTAAAACAGTCCATGAAAGTGAAATAGCAGTATGTAGAATAGTAAAGCAACAGATAGAGTACCGACGTCCATTGTTCCAAATACATCATGAAAGTGAAATAGCAGTATGTAGAATAGTAAAGCAACAGATAGAGTACCGACGTCCATTGTTCCAAATACAAATTAAAGTAACCAAAACCCTGCAACAGAGAAAAACGCTAATCATAATCATGTGAGGAGTGTGATATGTCCAAAATATAAAAAGACCATCAGACCATATCAATAAACCAGCAACATAGACCAGCATCGCTAGTTTTGAAGGCAAAGTGATAAACATTAATCATTTTTTTTTCACAAGAGAAAAAATGCTGTTTTGAATATATTATATGAAGTAAAACAGTCCATGAAGTCATTAAATTTTCACATCTGAAGATTGGAACCCAAATATCCATCCATAAAAGTGGAAGTCCCACCCCAGACAGTGATAGAAAAATACCCCATGTCACATACAGGGACTTGATATAAAACCCAGTAACGGTCCACATGGAGATTATCGACAATCCGAGAAAGCATCCAAATATGCCCGAGGCATCTATAAGAAAGTGAAATAGCAGTATGTAGAATAGTAAAGCAACAGATAGAGTACCGACGTCCATTGTTCCAAATACAAATTAAAGTACCAAAAATCCTGCAACAGAGAAAAACGCTAATCATGTGAGGAGTGTTATATGTCCAAAATATAAAAAGACCATCAGACCATATCAATAAACTAGCAACATAGACCAGCATCGCTAGTTTTGAAGGCAGAGTGATAAACATTAATCATTTTTTTTTTCACAAGAGAAAAACGATGTTTTCAATATATTGTATGAAGTAAAACAGTCCATGAAGTCATTACATTTTCACATCTTAAGATTGGAACCCAAATATCCATCCAGAAAAGTGGAAGTCCCACCCCAGACAATGATAGAAAAATACCCCATGTCACATACAGGGACATGATATAAAATCCAGTAACGGTCCACATGGAGATTATCGATAATCTGAGAAAGCATCCAAATATGCCCGAGGCATCTATAAGAAAGTGAAATAGCAGTATGTAGAATAGTAAAGCAACAGATAGAGTACGTACCGACGTCCAATGTTCCAAATACAAATTAAAGTACCCAAAATCCTTGAACAGAGAAAAACGCTAATCATGTGAGGAGTGTGATATGTCCAAAATATAAAAAGACCATCGGACCATATCAATAAACCAGCAACATAGACCAGCATCGCTAGTTTTGAAGGCAGAGTGATAAACATTAATCATTTTTTTTTCACAAGAGAAAAAACGTTGTTTTGAATATATTATATGAAGAAAAACAGTCCATGAAGTCATTACATTTTCACATCTGAAGATTGGAACCCAAATATCCATCCAGAAAAGTGGAAGTCCCACCCCAGACAATGATAGAAAAATACCCCATGTCACATACAGGGACATGATATAAAATCCAGTAACGGTCCACATGCAGATTATCGACAATCTGAGAAAGCATTCAAATATGCCCGAGGCATCTATAAGAAAGTGAAATAGTAGTATGTAGAACAGTAAAGCAACAGATAGAGTACCGACGTCCATTGTTCCAAATACAAATTAAAGTACCCAAAATCCTTGAACAGATCAAGAAAAACGCTAATCATGTGAGAATTCAAAGTAAAGCTAATCTATTAACATTGCGAATAAAATTACACCGAAGTCAAAAACATTGCCTGGCCATACTCATGGCAAATTTGTCATCAAAAAATCAAAAAATTAAGAAGACTGCCCTCATACGGGGAAACCAGGCTTGAACGTTTAATTTACAGAATTCAAAAATATTACTTAAAGGTCCAGCACAGTAAAATAAACTAAAAGCAGCCCAATTAACTGGGCCTGCTAAGCACGAAAAACAAATTAACCAAACTAATCCTCCGCTGGTTCCTCCACGATTCGGCACCATCCTTCGGAAGGTCCAGGATCGCTAGGTGCTACCTCCACATGCATGCCACGGCTCCCCTCCTAAAGGCCCGAATGCTGGCCAGCTTTTTCCGAGCTCAGACCCACCGGACGGGTGCATTCTTCCTCCGTTTGGGCCTCCTCGCGGAAGACCACAGTGACTACAGCTGTGATTCGCGGGCGGTTGAGAGTGCAATCAAAGGAAAATTGCGCAGTGCGCGTCGTGGGAGAAGGTGAACTAGCGGTGGGGAAGCCAAGAGCAGGGGAATCCATACGGTGGCCAGATGCCACAAGCCGACCCCGCCCACTCCTAGTATTTGGATATCGACCTAAGTAATAATCACTGGACTGGCCGGAAGTCATCTCTGTTGAGGTGCTGGAGGGAGCGTGCCGGGATTGACCTCTAGTGCTCCCCCTGCGGCAACGCATCTTATGACGCACGTGAGGCATGGGTGCAATCTCAGCTGCAGTGGGCACAAGAGACGAAGAAGCAGAATTCCAATTAACAGAGGAAGACAAACAGAGACAGAACCGAGAGAAATGGAAAAATGCATCAAAGTCTAGGCAGAAGTTCCGCTGGCCACTTCTCCTTATCGTCACAGTTACCAGGCAGTGTAATCTAGCAACCGGCTTGTCTGAAAAACCATGGCTAAACGCCATTTTGTATGTCGACCCGTCTGCAATGCAATCAAAGGACGCCCGTCATAATGAATCTCTGATCATTAATAATGAGAGCCGAAGGCCAGATCAAATTGGAGCGTGCGGAATCGCTCAGAGGAGTGGAGGTCCGATCTTGAACAATGTTAAAAATTAATTAATGTAGATTTGATGTGAAAACTTAATTGAACAGCGTTAAATGTTAATGCGAATGATATGAAATCGCCATATCCATGTCCCATCACCTTAAACGCCATCGAATGCACCTGCAGCCGGGAGCAGGGCAAGTTTTTATTGAGGACACGTGGCAAAAATTGATTGGAGCGGATATTTGTTTGGGCCGCTCGCGCAGTGGAAATCCGGACCCGTAAAATATTAGGGCGAATTTGATAAGAAATTCGCGTCACAAAATTGGCCGACGTCAGCAGGTTATTTTGGAACGCGAATTTGGTTTGAATTATGGTTTATCGCCGTTTGAAGTCCGGCGGGCTCGACTTTTGAACAATTTTCTTATAAAATTTGTGTTGGTTTTCTTTGATAATACACATATTAAAATCCCGCTTAATAAAGAGACAAAATTGTTGTGCTTTCGGAACCTGACCCGAGGATTGGACATGAGTTAACAAACAAAAGGATAACGGAACCAGACATGCACCCGTGGTCAAGCCCTCTACCAAAACCACGAGCGGAATCACAAAAGCGGGTTGCCCATATCGCACCGCTTTTGCGGAGTAGGCGGTATTTCCTATTCGCGAGCGATTCCATAGGGAATGCGACACGTGGCGAAGTGACCTCGGAAAACAACCGTTTAACCCACGCCATCGCACGTTAAAGCCCGACGTTGGAAGCCGAGCGAAATTGCCAAGAGTCGTTGATTTGGAGAAGGGCCATCGGACGGTGGTCACACGTTGAACTTGCCCGGAGGTTAACTAAGGTGTGCGGAGGATAGCCAGGTACAATACGAGTGTTTGATTGGTTATTTATATATATAGGTGGGGCCGGAGTATAATGAAATTGTTTAATTAAACGATTGGCGGATAATTAGCATAAGTCTGGAGCGTGATTGTTGTAAGGCTGGGTGGTGAAATATAGAGCCTAAAGTTCATTACAAGTTATTTATTTAAAAATAAACGTGGAGTATAAATACAAAGTGTTGAAAGTTAAACATTGGTTATAAGGCTTGGAGATAATATAAAGTCGGGAATATAAATTAAAGTCCAACCATTGTGGATAGTATTTATTTATCAAATTTTACGAATTTGATAAATAAACCCGAAGAAAGAAGAAGTCAATTAAGACTCAGGCTGGAGGAAAAGAACGGGGTAAACCAAGGGAAAATGTTGACAGAGTGATTGTAGACACACCAGCTCTCCTTAGGGGTCCAATTTCAGTTTTGTTGCGTCACACGATGATCTCTCTTCTCTGGCATTTACTTGTATTGAAGATCACTATTCTAGGAATAAGGAGTTATTTTCTCCAAAAATAACCCTAGCCAAACATCGACAATGCATCAAGGATATCTTTCTATGCTTCATAAGCACATTTGTTCTACTTCTAAATCATGTCTTGGAAGTGGTTGTTGTGCTGGAAATTATTCACCAGCTGGTTTCATACCAAAGTCTTTTTCACATTTTCAGCATCCAATACATGAAAAAGATAATGGTTTAAAACAACCTAAATATTTGAAATTTTGCAAGAATTGTCTGGCACACTTTGAATATAAATTTTGAAGTCAAGTGCATGATGCCGTATAGGATCAAGTGTCATTTTGAATACCAAATGTTTCACAAAAAACTTCTCAACATGCTACCCTGCAGTAAGGATTAAATGACAATATTGCATCAACTATTTCCATAATAAAAGTGCACCTCGGACATAAGACTAAACAACTACAAATGTTGTAGATCTAACAAGACCACACAATCAAATGTATTCCACAAGGCCAATACTGTATGAAAAATGAAAAGGAGTTTGCAACCAAAAATACCTTATGCAACTAATTCAATTAGATACACCAAACCATCAGCAAAAAGGAAAACCAGCCTACTCAAAAGGCAAGCGTTTACCTCCTTTGACAAAATTTTGAGTTCCGAAACAAGGGCCTTTATTATCTTGTCAATGCCCCTAGTAATTTGAATGGGGTTTGCACCTGCTGCAACAACCTAAACAAAAAGGTTTCATTTCAAATTATTTTCCACAAATTTAAGATACAACCATTATCAGCTTTGTATTTCCTAACAAGCTCATAAATTTTGACAAAAGAACCAAAATTTTTTAATACCTGATAGCAATTTTTTCACTCAAAAACTATCATAGACTCAATAAGCCCAACCCAAAACTAAAAAACCAAACACCATAAGACCCTACAAAAATGAATAGATGATCTTAATCCAGTACTATCGACAAAAAGTTACCTTTACACCCTCACTTATTAAACCCCGTGCTGTTGAATTTTAACTTCAACTGCTGCAGCAGAAGGACGGATGCAGCAACAACATTTTTTTTTGGAGGTTGCTTGCATGCCATCCAGAAATTTAATTCAGCATTTAAAATTCCTGCAAGTTTTTTTTGTAGACGGCCATAGCCATATTTCTGTACAGGATTGTATTTAAACACAATAGCCAGCATTAACACAATTCACCAACCAGAAATTAAACAAACAGAAATTTACCCGACAGTTTTGTAAATTCAAAAGGAGGACACGTGGAGCATTAATATTGGATCGTATGAAA
Organism: Pinus albicaulis; assembly: GCA_034641835.2. Classification (NCBI taxonomy): domain Eukaryota; kingdom Viridiplantae; phylum Streptophyta; class Pinopsida; order Pinales; family Pinaceae; genus Pinus; species Pinus albicaulis. The sequence continues at coordinate 47,083 of JAXQQM020073192.1, read as the reverse complement.
TTGAAGGGAATCTGAAAACCTGAAAACCGGACCCGAATTTTTTATAGGGCACATTGGATTGAGAATTCGAGTTAAAATTAGGCAGACGTCAGCATCCCATTTTGGAACGCGAATTTGGTTTGAAATTCAATCTATTTAGACTTTTGAACTCCGACGGAAAGGGTTCTTTAATGTTTTGATAGTTTAATATATACATATGTTATATATATATCATATGCGAAATGAAAGGTGGGCCATAGAATTTAGTTTTAATTTTATTTTTTAAAAAAGAGGGTTTATTATAATATGTTTTATATGTTCCGGCATATAAAAATAAAAAGGTCGAAAAAGCTTGGTAGTTTTTTTTATAGACAGTACGTAAATTTTTTATTACATAACAGTGTGTAAAAAGTGAAAAACTGAGTGTAACTTTTTAAGTGTGTATGCACAGCAGTGCGAAAGGGAAAAACACAGCAGAGTGTCTTAGAGACAGAGTATGTTTGTTTTTAACAGACAGTGAGTTGGTTTTATGCACTGCGTTTTGTAGCAGTCATAATTTTGTAATCCCTCTCAGTGAGGAAGTAGTGTAATAGTTTTTTTTTTGAGTTATTGAAGGGAATAGAAGTTTGTTTTCAAAGTATTGAAACTGTGTCTCCTGTCAAAGAAATTTTTATTTTCTGTGTGTTAGAGGAAGAGAGATTTATGGGTGGTTCTTATGAATCAACCAACCATTCAGAACATGCTCATCAATACAAACCATAAGTATTATGTGACAATATTCAAGCAGGCACTGAATCGGATTTCTGAAGCTATGTTAGAGAAACCCTAAACTCTCACTGAAAATAGGTGAAATGTGGCACCACTCAGAGATTGACATGTGCCAATTGGTACAAGTGGTAGATAATTGGCATGCTCAAACAATGAGGTGATGCAGGAATGACATGAGGGAGAAAATATCAGAAAAGCCCCAAATCTGGAGAACTAAAGCTCATCACCAACTTGAGATTGACAACTTTACATGATGTAACCTATGAAATCGTAAATGGAGAAATCATAGTAACAATAAAGCAACCTATGTAACAATAAAGTCGGATTCATCCTGGGAGTGGTAATGGGAGAAATCATAGTGAACAACAGGAAACATGCATAGTTGCTTACAATCAAATAGATGAAAAACACATACAAAAAACCTAGATAATAATCGTGAACAAGCTTAATATTGAATTATGAACTGTAAAGGAACTTACAAAATGTGACATTACGAACCTGGTCAAGCGCACAAGCAAAAATATCCTGGACATGACCCTGGTCGACAAGTTGTATTGCTCATGATGCAAGAGGATTTGTACCTGCACTGCCAAGTCAATCAAAATCCATCATTATCTATACAATAAATACAAGTAATTGATGTAGTATTTTTTACTCTAAGATGCATTCTTATGATAATGTTAGAACATATGTTGAAAATGTCAAAACATACCTGAATAAGCTCCTCTTCGTTTCAAGAACAATTTATCGGAGTCGCATGAACTTGGAACAAGCCTCCCACGATCTGAAAGAGTAGCAACTAAGTCAACAGTGACTTTTTTGTTGCTACACTGGATCGAGGGAGGTTTGCTCCAAGATTAAATCGCTCCAATAAATTATTCTCTACTAAACAGGGCCAACCACATGAAGGTGGAAGCTCTTATGGCCCCTCCCCCCCTCACATCACTCTCAATTCCCCAATACCCAATCTATATTTCATTTTTTACTTTCATGAGCATAAAAAAAAATATTTAATAACTAATAAAAAAACAATTCAACAAAAAGTACGCAAGGAAACATTGCAATTAATGCTTGACATAAAAATAGTATGATAAATGAGTTTTTTATATAACGCAAAAAATGTTCCAAGTATGGTAACGTTTGTCTTATAATACTACAATATTTTACATTGTCAAATTTTCTTTTTCTTCTTCCTATTTTTAAAGCTCCTAATTACATCATCAATATCATCGTGCTCTGCTCCTGTTTTGTGCCTTTCAACCCGCACTGCTGACCTAGTTGCGTATTCACGATGTCTGGGCTCATCCAGTGACGGGGCATCGCCTACAAAAACAGATAATATTAAATTTTAATTGTCAGTTTTTAAATATCATTGAACTAGTTCGTAATATTAATAAAAAAAATTGCAATGAGATTATTTACCTGGTGCACCAGTTGTCGCCGCTGACCTAGTTGCATTGTCACGATGTCTGGTCTCATCCAGTGACGGGGCATCGCCTCCAAAAACAGATAATATTAAATTTTAATTATCGGTTTTTAAATATCATTGAACTAGTTCGGTAATATTAATAAAAAAAATTGCAATGAGATTATTTACCTGGTGCACCAGTTGTCGCCGTTGGGACTGTTGCCCTGTCTTCCTCTCTGGTGGTAATATCCTCAAGGGAAACATTCTCTGTCATTTAAACAAAAAACGTTATCAGGACAACCATCAAGGTATAATTAGAAAAAATTATAAGTGGAAATTAATTACCGTCACGGCCCTCACTAATAGCAGCATTGTCGGCCTGGTCCCCACTACAATGATCAGGTTGCACGAGAGGATCATCTACATCTGGCTCTAAAACTGGGTTATTTACCTCGTCGGTAGTGTTGCTCCCCTGATTTAAACAAAGTTGTTAGACATTAAATTTATGGACGGAAACAAAAATATTGAAAGGTTAATGTTTTACCTTATCAGGCATTGTAGATCTTGGGACCTGCCCCAAGCTTCTGCGACGTTCAACTACAACTTGATAGCCAAAACGGAAAGCAATATTTTTATCTTCCTCTGTAGTTATTGTTCCAAAGTCATCACCCTACATTATATATGATTGTGTATTTTTAATCATATCTGATAGGATTACAAAAATGTTGGAAGGCGATACAATTAATTATAAGATGTTTAGCTACTTAATTACAATTATTGCAGCTAATTTCAAGTAGCCACCATGGCTGAGCTTGTGATGGCCCTTTTTCTCAATCCTAGCTTTGGTTGCCTTTGAGGTGTCAGGAAACCTAGCATCAAAAGATTGAAGTCAGATATGACGTAGCACACTTTTATTTTAGACATAAAGAAAATTAAAGCTATTGAATTAAAGTTGTAATTTACCTTGCGGGTCCAATTGGCATTTTTCCTTCTTTCTTTGCCCTTTTCTCTTTTCCGTCATGGATGAGTGCTCTCCACTCACTCTCTGAAACTGCGAGAGGACGCTCATATCTAGGGTTAAATTGCAATTGCGTCCTATAGGTGTCCCCGGTATATTTCAAATATTTTCCGGCTACCTGAGCCACCGCTTTTCTGTCAAATGTGCCGACCCCAAAAAGGGCTTCTAGATAATCTAGAAGTTCTTTTTTTAGGTTGGAATTCTAGGAATTCCACCCTGTACGTATGGTTGGGCCAAAAATTACCAACGCATGGCTCTCCAGAATCTTGTAGAACTCATTGTTTCCTACACAGAATAAAACCAAAAGAAAAAGAAGATATTATCATTAATTTAAAAATAAAAATCATGATAAATATGTTTTAGATAAAGTACATGAAATAGTTAAAATATTAAAATTTACCTGGGAGTTGTACATGCTTTATAGGGACACCCTCATCGTTCACCAACAACGTGCCATTAATGGTCCCCGTGGAGCTGACACGTGTAGCTCCAGGAAACGCAATAATGTAGCTGGCCATATCAGCCTCATCATTGCCAACACGTTCAGCAGTTGGCTGGGTGTCAGCTTGGGCAGGGTGTGTTTCTTGGCTAGCACCTAAAGGAGTAGAAGGTGTACGAGAGGGTTGTTAGGCAATCTCTTGCCCTTGTGTCCCACTACCACCAACACCGGGTTCAGCAAATGCCAGAAAACGCTACATACAAAAGAACTTTTTGTTAGTTTAGTCAATGTAAAAATTTAAAATCAAACTATCACAATTCATCTCATGCAGAACAAAAAAAATATCCTTTTGACTTTTTATTATTACCTGATATCTATTTAGCTGCCTCATAAGATGTTGTATCCTCTCTTCTGTTTCAGGTGTTTGAGGCGTATCTATCAAAGCATTAAATTCCGACGTTGCATCTCGTGCCTTTTTTTGCAACAACAACACTGGAGATAGGGATGAAAAAATCTCTTCCTCAAAGAGGGAATCATCAGGCGTACCATGGCTAGGTGTCTGCATATTTGAACAAAATTAATATTATTTCAATTATGTAAATAACTAAAATACCTAAAGATAGAGCAATGTTGGCACTTTACATGTTCTTCCGCTGGCCTCTTTCCGTGATCATCCTGTCTCGGGGTTGTTCCTGCACTGCTCTGATCAGTCTACCACATTGCAATAAAATTATAAATGTAAAAACTTGAAAACAATATCTAACTTGAAAACACAAAATGAAAACTGAAATAATTTCTAATAAGACACCGGAAGACAGAGTTAGAGTTTCAAATATGCATTGCATTGAATTCAGTCCTGGAAACATGTCATTGCACATTAAGGCACCCAAACATTCAATCCACAAATGATATATTTAAGTAGGCTTCTCCTATTATGGGAAAACACCATACCTATAATGCATTCACTTGCATGTATAAAGGGAAAGGAAAACATGTTTTCATACAACGGTGACAAAGGCATCTTGGGGAAAGGTATCTTCACTTTTATTTATGTTGTTCACCCACACCACTCTCGTGTTTTCACTAATCCTGTTTTGTCATTTTTGGATTCAAATTAAGTTAAGGCCTTAAGTATTTTTGACCTTTCGGTGTAGTTTTTATAAGTGGCATGTATGGACTTTCCATTAATTCTGCACTTTTTCTCTTCATGCGCATGTTTCCCTGGAAATCAAATGCATGATTTAGTCCCATACATTTAACAAGTTGTTGGATCAACTCCATAGGAAATATCATGTTTCCTATTCAATCAAAATTTATCTCAGTTAAGGTAGGTAGGAAGGTTTTCCCTTTGTATTAATAGGGCACTTCTAGCTTGCATTTTTATTATATCTTTCAAATTTAGTGTCGTTTCAATTAGGGCATGATTTTTTGCAACTTCCAAGGTGAGAATGAACAAAGACAAATTTTTGTGATGGATGACTGTATATGACTCCATGGCCAGAGGAAAAGGCACTAATCTACTTCTTCAAATATCTATAGTTCTCATTCACCCCATACGAAGATGGTCCCTGATTTTGAGCCAAATGTTGCAGCAAAAAGTTCCCCCCCCCTCCATAATTTGATATTCAATGGAAATTTCTTAAATTGATGATGGGGCAAGATTATGGAACATTGGCACATACATATGTAATGGAATTCCAAGATCATGATATATGTTTGCATATGTTTATGCCATATGGAGGTGGTGGAGCAAAAAAGAGCTCAAATAGAGCTGAAATTTTTCACATAAAAAGGACTGTGGGCTTGACTAATGGTTCCATTTAAAAATGATATCTAGACAGAGAATAAGTGTAGCATGCAAACATGCATTGAAAATCCATCTGAGTTTGCATTGTATTACTTATGATGGATTCAAATTTGGGTTTCAAAATGCCAAGTTATGGCATGATTTTGTCGAGAAACCCTTAGTTGGATTCTCATGTTGGTTTAATTTATATTTTAAGTTTGTTTTGCAATATTTGGGTGATAGTAACTCATGAACTAGGTTACTAATGTGTAACAATCATATTTCAAGAATAAAGTTGTGATTTTTTTTATATTATTATTATTATCTATTAGCTACGAGTATTGACACCTAATGCCTGGAATTTTGACATCTTGATAGCATGGATAATTTCAAAAATGTTTCTAGTAATGTTAACATAATAACTATCATTACGTGTCTTCACTTTTGTCACCATAATAGACCTGTGATATGGACTCATCACATAACTTCATATGCTATGTCCCAACAAGTTCAAACTGGTTGAACCTACCTCATAGTGTGGTTATTAAGGACAAGTTGCTTGATATATAACTCGATAGCATAGACCACGCTGCAGTTCTAAAAAGAATCCTCAAGTGTCAAAAAAACTTCACAATATGTTCTACTATAAAGCCTTTTGGGATACCTGAAATAATATATGTATCATTGATGACTTTTAAAGTATGACAAGATCCAGAGGGAAAGGAAATCAATGGAAGAGTGATCCACTAATGAGAACCTAGAATTTAGCATCAGACGAGTTAGAGTCTAGGAAATTGAAACCCTATAATTTTAATTAGTGATGAAGGACATCACATAGGTAATTATATTTTCATGTAGAATAATCTGTTAATTCAAATTTAAACTACATAATATGAAAGGCAAACCATAAATTTTTCCACGTAAGTCCAAAAAACCTATAAAAAGGGAAAACCTTCTTTTTCCATGGGAAATAATTTACCTTTCCTTTTTCAAGATAATCTAAATCACAAAAAATATGAACTATACTGCACACATTCTTGGATAATGTGAAAGTGGAAAAAGAATACCCTACACAAGTGATGCACACATGTACATTTGAACACTAATAGATTTTTGTAGTTGAAATGCAATGCTTGTTTTCATTTAAATGTAGGGGTTTTAAAGCAGGGAGAAATAATGGCTGCCAAATTAATAAGCGTTTCTTTGGGAAAAATTTAAATCTTGTATTGGGTGATGAAGATAATAGAGGGTATTGAATCTTGATTCTTGACACCTAGAGAGAACCATACAGCCTAACACAATCCAATAGAATTGACCAAAAACACCCAAATAGAGTCAACCATACTATAGGAGAAACAGGAGAAGGGCCCTGTGAAGGTGCTGGGGTTTTGCAAGAGCCGAGGGCGAATGTTGTTTCCGCAAGAGCCGAGGGTGAAAAGGGTGAATGTTGTTCGCAAGAGCCGAGGGCTAACGCTGAGGGGAGCTGAGGGCTAACGCTAAGGGCGAATGCCGAGGGTAAATGCCGTTCGCAAGAGCCAGCTAATGCGTTGCTCTGGAAGAGCCGAGGGTGAACGCGTGGGCAAATGTCGCTCATGAAGAGCTCGTGGCGACGTCGAGGGCTAATGTCGTTCCGCAAGAGCCTGGCTTAATGTCGTCGTAAAGAATGAGGCTTAATGCCGAGGGCGAATGGTGTTCAGAAGAGCTGAGGCTAATGCGCGTGATATCGAAGTTAATGTAGCAATACATACATTTGAACAATAATAGATTTTTGTAGTGGAAATGCAATGCTTGTTTTCATTTAAATGTAGGGTTTTTAAAGCAGGGAGAAATAATGGCCGCCAAATTAATAAGCGTTTCTTTGGGAAAAATTTAAATCTTGTATTGGGTGATGAAGATAATAGAGGGTATTGAATCTTGATTCTTGACATCTAGAGAGAACCCTACAGCCTAACACAATCCAATGGAATTGACCAAAAACCCAAATAGAGTCAACCCTACTATAGGAGAAAGGGCCTGCAGTAAGAACTTACCATTTTGCAAGAGCTGAGGGCGAATGCTGTTCTGCAAGAGCTGAGGGCGAACGCTGAGGGCGAATGCTGAGGGCAAATGCTGTTCTACAAGAGCTGAGCGCGAATGCTGAGGGCAAATGCTGTTCTGCAAGAGCAGAGGGCGAATGCGCGCGTCATATCAAACGTAGCTATTGCGACAAATACGAAACATTTTTATGTAGCGCGCATATAAGTTTCAAATTTTTATGTAGGGCCCATATAAGTTTGGTATTTTTATGTAGCGCGAAAATAACTGTCGCTATACCGACGGCGGAAAAGGCGTCGCTATTAGGACGGTGCCTCCAAACGTCGCAATGGCGAAACCTAGACATTGTGTCGCCGTTGCGACGTTTAGAGTCGTTTCAATAGCGACGCTTTGGGCCATGGTGTCGCAATTGCGACGTCTTCCTTTAAACGTCGTAATTGCGACACTAGTTTAAGTGTCGGTATTACGACACTTTTCTATAGACTTCGGGAGGTATGTGTTGAGCCCCAAAGATGTCCTTCTTTTCCACCACATTTCACTTCATTTCCTTTGTCCCTCATCAATTACAGGCTTGAATGATCAATAGGATTGATTAGGATTACTTTAAGAATGTATATAATGACTAAATTGCTATGTTTTCATGATTTTGTTGTTGTAGTAATTTTTGACTAGACTCGGCTACAGAACGCAGTTATTCTGTAGCCAGTCGCCTATTCCGCAGCTATCTTCATGTTCACGCAGGTTCCAGGTGTCACCTCAAGGAAAAACACATATGGTCGTATTCCACATCACTCCCCCATCATTTCTTTCTCTCCACGAAGTCTGAGCTCGAGTCTACAGGTGGTTATGCACGTGGGAAACCAAAACTAGGAGATAGACTTCTAATAGGACAAGGACTGTACAGATGTCCTTAATCATAGTACGAGGCCACCACCAGAGTCCTAGTTTGATTTTAGTTGGGAAAGACATTTATTCCTGTTTTATCTCAAAGACAGTTATGTAATTTTGTTATAAGTATGGCTCGGGAGACCGAGAGACAGCTAGCTAGATTTTGTTTTATTGCTAGATCTCAGAAGACCGTAATACTCTGTTTTTTGAAGAATTTCTCCTTTAATGAAAGAAGCATCACTTTATTGCAAGAGATGAGTCAATCTTGAGTAGATTTGCGTGCTAATTCGGTGGTAGAGGGCCCCTGCTACCTGAGAAGCTTTGTTCATATGGTTTAGATAAGTAACTTAGCCTTGTTTCATTCCTAGTTTAATCAATTTTCTGAACTTTGTGTTTTTTACTTACTTGCAGTGGATGCCACAGTCAGTCTTATCCTTACAAACTATTCCAAAACACCACTAACATTGGATGAGATATAACTGTAGTATTTTAGGAGTTAATTGCATTTTTTTCCGAAACTTTATGTTTTATGCTCATTTGCATTGAATGATATAGCCAGACTTGTTTTTACAAACTATTCCAAAATATCACTCATATTGAACAAGATAGGGCTGTAGTATTTCATAGAATTAGTTGCATTTTAGTTCAGTTGAAATACTCCGGAGGTAGATGTCACTCTAGTTTAATTCTGTCACTATATTTCAAGTTTGATAATGGCACTCTAGTTCAAATCTGTTCACTGTATTTCAAGTTAGATTAGTGGCATTCTAGTTCAGTTCCAGTTCACTGTATTTCAAGTTAAGTTAATGGCATTCTAGTTTAGTTGTGGTCACTGTGTTTCAAGTTTGATCAATTGCATTCTAGTTCAGTGTTATCCATTGTTCTTTAAGTTGTATTAACTGTCAAAATTAGACTTCACGGCCTTCATTGTTTACAAACTAATCTTGTTCTGACTTTCTATTAATGCATCATCATATGGACAGGAATTAGTGATATCAGTTTAAGGCCTTGATTGTTCTGCAATCTTTTGCAATTTCACAAATAAGCCTTTTCCCAAAAACTATTCTAGAAAATCTCTAACTTTCGAATGAGGCTTAGTAGTGACAAGTTGAGCTGCAGAATGGATTAATATTAGCATTACAAGTTAATTCAGAGTAGAAATCTTATTGTGCTACAAATAATCTTTTCCAATTGTGTTCCAATAAACTTTTAGCCATGGATGAGATTCTTTGTAATATTGTAAGATGATTGTTTACTTAGGAGAACCTCATTTGCACTAAACTTGTCCTTTTCTCAAAGCTATTCCAATATATTTCTAATGAATGAATTGGATGAGTTCATGTTATGAGTTATTGAGTTCATGTTGTGATTTATTTCCTTGCTATGAGTCATTATCAAACTTTTCATTTTATGTTCTTTAGTATAGGTTTTGCTCTGTTTTTAGTGTGACCAACAACTGTTCTTTTTCAACATTTAGTTCTTTTCCTTCTTAACATAAAACCACAAAACCAAAAACATCATAAAAACACTAAACACAACGTAGTGAGAAATAGATACCTAGGCACATATAGTGCACCTCACTTCAGCAGTTTACTAGCCCTGGTTGACAATTGATGACCTCAATTTAGGAACACTAAGTTGGTACGAGGTATGGTCTACTGATTGGATGGATAGTGACCACATGGCTAGCTATGAGGACTACTGATGTGATGAACCAAACCGAGTTCCACAGCAGAAAAACAACTTGTACCGACTTCTGGTATATGGGAAGTTGATGCTTCACCCAGAGTTGTTGTGGAGGTAAATCCTACAACGATGCGAGCGATCCTACTAGCCCCGGCGGGGTCTAGCAACAAACAAACAATGCTATGGCAGCAAGCTCCTAGTTACGAAATGAAAGACTTGGGATAAGAGCCTACCTGGATTCCAACGCTAGATCTGAAGAAGAAGATGCCCCCGTCCTTCAGCCCTGGCAGATCACAATCCTTCCACGATCTCCATGGACGAACACCTGCACACAGAAGAGACGAACAGATACATGCATAGGAACCAGCATACGTAACTAAATATCGGTCAGAAAAGATATTACTCGCATTAACATGATTGCAAAAGGAATGGAACCATAATCATAGTCATCTATTAAAGTGATAAACGAATAGAAGTTACAACCGAGTTCTGACGTCGCAGCTTCCTTCGAACGGGTCTCCGGTTGTCCACGTCTCGCAAAGCTCGCCAAGGAAAGGGAAACCTCTCCAGAGTCTCGTAACAATGGTCTCCTTGCTTAATGGGCCTTAAGGGAAAGAAGGGATTCTTTACAGCCCAAAGGCACTTGGGAATAGGGAGATGCAAAGCTTCAGCACTTCAAGACTAGCTTGCCATGGATCTGAGCAAGCTTTTATAGATGGGGAAGGAGGGAGTTGGGATCCCTATTATTATGGGATTGGGCCTATCAACAAGGAAGGTTCCATAGAAGGTGGCAAAACTACTTCCCTTCCATAGAACTCCCGTAGCCAAACCTCCCAACTCAAGATAGGCAGTGGTTGTGAGTTTGTTTGAACTCAGCTTCCGCCATCCATATATAAAAAACAGTCCCTAAAATGGGTGGCGCGATTGCTGCTCTATGACAGAGCGCCAAGTGGCGCGACCTCTTTACAGGATTTCCCTGAGTGGCGCGAGTACTGAACTGTCTACCCGCGCCAATGCAAAAAGAGCTGTTTTTCATGGATTTTGCAAGGAGATGTCTCGAGGGGAAATGAAGCTCATACTCAGAGGGATGCAATGATGATGTTTTCAGTGCATGACAGTGTTCACAGGTCACATTATGGGTCCTCCATTGTGCGGGACGGGGAATGGTAGGGACGGTGACAAATTAATGTGTAACAGATGCCCCCTAAAGCATGAGGCCCGAGAGGTGAAATGCTTTACGTATATCCACGCCCAGAAGACGGAGGCCAGGAAAGCCTACCTGTGGGTAGCGTTATGCGATATCTTAAGTACACGATGTATATATATGGTATGGACGCAGCCATCCGAACAGAGTATGCTATAATCCGGATCCAGCGTATGGGCACAGCCATCCAACTAAGATCAAACAAATAGACTCAGGTATGGTCGCAGCCATCCAATCATTGAGTCATGTACATAATGACAATAATCCACAATCGCGGCCTGGATTACAACAGACACAATCCAGGGTCTTGCGCTCCATCTCGACCCAAACAAGTACAAGTTCGAGCATGTGAATGTGTGAGCTGATGTCGAACATGCACGAACATCGTCTGATTACCAGCCAATGATGAAAGCCGTTAACAGACGCGAGAGAAACCACCAATAATGACAATGGTCCTCAAGGTACTACAGGTACAATCTACGGCATGTGAATAAATGAGCTGACGTCGAACACCCGCAGAATCATTCGATCGGAAGTCAATGATGTAAACTTCACGTCGAATGCGACGAACCTGCCATTGAGGCATGCAGGCTCCAAGGTACCATCAGGAGTCTCTAGACCAACTTCCTAGATAATGAGTTGAAGTCGACAGGAAGTGACCTTGATCGAAGGTGGGCCATAATGATTCCCACATCATCGACACGAGACAGAGGAACATAATGTTTTGTTGTGAATCAGGATCATATGAGAAACAGAGGAAGGTTGATATTCGCAGAGGCCAACTTCTCTTGAACATATAAGCGGCACGGCAATGGACTTGGCAGTATTTGACATCAACAGATCAAAGGTCATGGCGACGAGGCAGTGAACAGATGAGAGGTCAAAAGAGATTACCCAAACCCATGGAATCAAAGTGAAACAACGAGATGAGATGTCCCCAACCCGACACGAATGCAGACAAGTGCCATGTTCAAGAGCGACATACTGCCGACGACAACGACAATGGTTCCATTTTTCCCCCACCATTTCTGGCGAGTACCCCAATTATTTTTGATAACAAGCTTGAAGGGGATATCATATGCTTGTGATATAAGTCCGCCCTTCGGGCGAATCCATCCTAGTGCATTTAACGAGTCCTAGGAAGGAGAAACTCGGAGAACGTCATTTCGACGGAATCCAATGTCATCAAGGTTTAACGAGTCTGACAAAGGAAGAACTCGGCGTCTTTTCATGTTTAGAGAGTTTGAAAAGACAGCGGAAAAGAAAACTCCACAGGTCCCTTTTCGTAAATAGTTTCCCAGACCCGAAAAGGTAGAAAACAATATCCGGGAAAACCTCCTAGTCGCGATAGGCTAGGGTATTCCTTTTTCGTAATCGATCCAGCCCAGCCCGAAAAAGGGTTAAACTTATACTGGGTGAATGTCGATTCGTGTCCATTTTAACGAGATCGAAACGACAAGGGCCTCGGCGATCTTTTCATATTTAGAGAGTCAGAAAAGAGCTGAAAGATGACTCCTCCTAGAGGAACGAGTGGTATAAAGGGTAGCTACTGGTTCCGGTAATGGTGGAACTGCTCAAAACAAATAAAGGTCAAGAGGCTGGCTAACAAGACCACTCATCGCAGCGGTTCCTCAGGAACGGGTAAAACAACCAAGTGAAGGCATATGATCGGCCAAGCAGATAGTGACAATGGAGTGAGAAAACCAAGGCTCATCTGGCAAAAACAGGCTGATAAAATGGCAATCACAAGAGGTAAAATGGGGAAAGGTTTCATTTTTACACAAGCTTGAAATCAGGAAACTTTGCTTGAAGTTGGTTTCATTTTTTACACAAGCTTGAAACGGACATAAACTATGCTTGAAAAGATAAGCATGCCCCCAGCATGGTGACTCAATTCGAGGTACATGCCCCCCAAGCTTCAGTCCATATGAAAGGAAGATGGAGTGAAGGTTCAAATGACGAGATCAAGAGAAAGACTCGACTGGGATTTTACGAGATCTAAACAAAGACTCGAATTGAACGGGAACGTGTTTCATTATTTTAACGAGGTTGACACATTAAAAGAACTATCCTCAGACAACCTTGTTTCATTTTTTAAGGAGCTTGACACAAGACAAGGAACTATGCTCCAACGACCTTGTTTCATTTTTTAAGGAGCTTGACACAAGACAAGGAACTCTGCTCCGAGAACCTGGTTTCATTTTTTAGAGAGCTTGACACAGGGAGGGAACTGTGCTCTAACGACCTGGTTTCATTTTTTAAAGAGCTTGAGACAGGGAGGAAACCGTGCTCTAACCGACTTACATCAAAATGAACAAGAAGGCGGTGCTTCCAAGAGTTCCACTCCTGGTGGAAGGAAAACATCCTGGAAGTCAGGACCCAATGCCCCCAGCACATTATGCACAACGGCATCATCACTGAGCACAGGCACGGGGTAAGTGGCCACATAGTTGACCTGCGGTAGAGCAGATACAACGGGTGGATAGAAACCAGGAGGGGGTGATGGCGGACCAGATGCCATATTAGGACCAAAGAACGAAAGCTGATCAATGGTCACGATCCGTCCTTCATGTGGAAAGCACATCACGCGAAAGAGGGAGGAGACAAGTGCTCCCATGGCATAAGTGTAATCGCGCCCCAAAAGCAGATTGAAATCCAAGGGGCCTGGAACAACCATCACGTCCATATGGACGGTTTTACCTCCCAAAGTAACGGGTAACCTTGGAAGGATCCCCAACGGTTGACTGGTTCTTCTATTGAATGTCAACAGATTCTGCGTAACAGGCGCAAGCGGCGGCGAACCGAAAGCTTGCCAGGTAGTTGAAGACAGAATACTAACAGAGGCACCTTCGTCTATAATGGTGCTGGGTACAACCAGACCAAGAGCCTGTACTGTGATCTCGAAAGGCACATAAGACGAAAGGCGAAATCCTGCAAATCGATTCCAGTCAAAGGAAGCGACCAAACTACTCGGAGGGGCTACCATCGAAATGCGAAGGTCTTCCCCTGATGTTACGGAAGCAGAAGCCTCCTCCATGACCTCCATCTCGAAGGTGGGAGGAATATCCTCCATAGCCTCCATCTTGGGAGGCGGAGGAGCAACTTCTTGAAGTACAGGGACAGGAGAATCGTTCTCCAAGTCTGAAGAATCTGAAGAGATCAGAAGGACATGAGGGGTGTGAGATCCACTCTCGACAGAAAAGACCTGGTGCACCGCGGACGGGGCCAGTTCAACCGATCCAACGACCAATGGTTGGTCGGGGACGGATCCGTGAATTTGAATTTCTGGGGGAGTGGGATCGACCAAGGATGACTCTGGACCAATCATAGGATCAGCTGGTAGAGGACTCAAAGAAAGCCGATTATAACCAGGTGGAAGGCGTGGTGTAGAACCGGCTGGGTTGTCCAAGACTTGCTTGGCTTCATCCATATAAGGACAAAGGTGAATGGCATGGTGCCCTTCACACAACTTACAGGGATTGGTGATCTTACCCTGCTTCTTAGAGTTCTTATCGACAGCAGCTGAAGACGTGCCCCCAACTTGACTCCCGGAAGCCAAAGGCAACGGTGGGTGGCCGTTGGACCATACTTCGAGGACCTGAGAAATGCCAGGGCAGTCTCGAAGAAGATGGTCTCCCGTGCACAACAGGCAAGGGAACTTGACTTTCCGTGGAGGGTTGGAAGGTTTATCGAGAGGAGATATCTCGGAGGCAGTAGCTGCACATTTAGCCTCTCGCTTATCAGACTTCTTCTTCTTTGTCTTCTTCTTCTTCTTCTTAGCCACCTGGTTACTCGAATCCAGACTTTCACCAGGCGAAGAGGAGGAGGAGGACTCAGAAACAGGCGAAGAAGGGGAGAGGTCCACCTTAGAATCAACATGATGTGGTTCGGGTGGAGGAGCTGATTGACCAGTAACTGAGACATTCGGAACGACAGAGGTTGAGAACAACCAAATAGGCAACCCAACAGTTAACCCAGGAAGGGACAACGTTGCCATATAAGGAGCACCAACATTTCCGAAAGGAGGAAAATGACCAGGATTCCCTTCTGAAGGGATTCCTTGGTTGGTAAACTCTGAAAAAGTTGCCATCAAAACTCAAAACCACACACGGGCTGAAAAAGAGTTTAAGACACACGATCAAACGGCCAACAAGCAATATCTAAACGGGCGTGTAATCGTGGGCGATTAATTTTACCACATTGGAAAGTAAGAAATTCTACCGTTTCATGTTTCAAGAGTCGAGAAACGATAAAAGATGACTCTATCTCTTTCAGAGTTGACACAAGCGTGAAAGGACAAGCGCTTGACGGTCTTTTCAAGTTTAGGGAGTCAGAAAAGACCAAATGACTGCTCAGGGAAAAACTAGGCACAAAGGGTGTACCAAATATCCGTGAACTGCAATATACACCTTGGTTTCAAAAAATGAAACAGAAATCGACCAAGGACTTTCCGTACGTGCAGGTAGTCTCCCCGAATGCTGTGTTCGGTGTATCACGGGTAAAAGGCGGCAGACTCGGCTTCTTGTGGATAAAGGATTGAAAACCTATAGGGGTCTCCCTTTATATACGCGACGGTATGGGGAGCGCAAGTCCGTACTAGCGCTGTCTAAAGCCAATAGGCGAACGACAGCTGCTAGGTTTAACGACGCCGGAACACGTCTCTAGCCTAGACCTTCTAAATATGTTACGTTAAGTTCCAATGTTGCCTTAGGTTAATTGAATAAATTTTATAGTTGATCTTCAATTAAGTTTCAATTTCCAGGCCTTATCGTATGTAGTGTCTCCTAAATGCAAGCTATATGCCACGATGCAACATTTCGTTCGATGAAAACTAGCTAAATGAGAGTTGAGAGCTTTTATACAAACGAAATGAACGGAATACAAACAAGAATGTCTCTAATGCAACTAATGAAATTGCACACTTTTCATTCAAACACTAATCACTAGTAATATGGAAAAGATCACAATTTGCACTAATTAAAAAAAACAAAAGAGATTATTTTTTTTGATTTTCAATGTTTAATGGCTAATGTGCACTGAAAACAAAAGGAACAATTTGAGAAATGATAACTAAGAGAGCGAAGCAAACAACATTCACTCAACAAAGCAAGCAACCAAATCTCTAAATCGACCCAAAGTCTCTCAAATCGAAGAAAGACTCGAAAACACCCAATGGACCGTGTGATCTAGGTCCAAATCAAGGGCAAACGAATTCTAAATGAAAGAACGAACAATCACTCAAAAGACGCAGCAAAACAATCAAAGACTGCTAAGAGAGCGTGGAGAATCAATCAACAAGTTGACAGGACAATCAAGACACCAAAACTCCCAAGGAGGGCTCGATTCACTATGCCACTAGATGCCCTAGGGCTCAAATCGTGAAACCGATAGACAGAGGCAAACAACCAAAGGATAGCGGTGAATTCCAGTCAAACAAGACTCCAATGCACTCATACAATCAGGAAATCAAGAAGAAAAGTACTGGTCAAGCTCAGAAAGCCAAAAATTGAAGAAACTCAAAAAGTCACAGGGGTGGCGCGACTGTGGCCTTGAAACTAGCGCCAGAGGCCGAGTGGCGCGAGACAGACAAATGCAACACGTGCCAAGTGGCGCGACTGTCAGGTAAAAACCCGCGCCAGTCGAGTTCTTCAATGAAAATTAAAAAACAAGCTAATCTGAAAAGAGACCAACACAAGCTAAGCAAACCAAGAGGCTAAAATAATGAAAGAATCCAACCCAGAAGGTTCATCAAGCAAGGAGAAACGATCAAAGCGAACCAATCATAAACGGGACAAGGAAAACCGGACGATCCCCAGCGGAGTCGCCAATTTGTTGAGGAGGTAAATCCCCTCTGCGGACAGAGGCGATCCCTACTAGCCCAGCAGGGGTCTAGCAACAAACAAACAATGCTATGATGCAAGCTCCTAGTTACGAATGAAAGACTTGGAATAAGAGCCTACCTGAATTCCAACGCTAGATCTGAAGAAGAGATGTCCCCGTCCTTCAGCCCTGGCAGATCACAATCCTTCCACGATCTCCGTGGATGAACACCTGCACACAGAAGAAACGAACAGATACATGCATAGGAACCAGCATACGTAACTAAACATCGGTCAGAAAAGATATTACTCGCATTAGCATGATGGAAAAAGGAGTGGAACCATAATCATAGTCATCTATTAAAATGATAAACGAATAGAAGTTACAACCAAGTTCTGACGTCGCAGCTTCCTTCGAACGGGTCTCCGGTCGTCCACGTCTCGCAAAGCTCGCCAAGGAAAGGGAAACCTCTCCAGAGTCTCGTAATAATGGTCTCCTTGCTTGAATGGGCCTTAAGGGAAAGAAGGGATTCTTTACAGCACAAAGGCACTTGGGAATAGGGAGATGCAAAGCTTCAGCACTTCAAGACTAGCTTGCCATGGATCTGAGCAAGCTTTTATAGATGGGAAAGGAGGGAGTTGGGATCCCTATTATTATGGGATTGGCCCTATCAACAAGGAAGGTTCCATAGAAGGTGGCAAAACTACTTCCCTTCCATAGAACTCCCGTGGCAAAACCTCCCAACTCAAGATAGGCAGTGGTTGTGAGTTTGTTTGAACTCAACTTCCGCCATCCATATATAAAAAACAGTCCCTAAAATGGGTGGCGCGATTGTTGCTCTATGACAGAGCGCCAAGTGGCGCGACCTCTTTACAGGATTTCCCTGAGTGGCGCGAGTACTGAACTGTCTACCCGCGCCAATGCAAAAAGAGCTGTTTTTCATGGATTTTGCAAGGAGATGTCTCGAGGGGAAATGAAGCTCATACTCAGAGGGATGCAATGATGATGTTTTCAGTGCATGACAGTGTTCACAGGTCACATTATGGGTCCTCCATTGTGCGGGACGGGGAATGGTAGGGACGGTGACAAATTAATGTGTAATGCACAGTGGTACTAATAGTACTAGTTTCGGTAAAGTGATGTCACCTTCGCCGACCAGGAGTAACTTCTGGTGGTAAAGGTCGTTTCAATGGTAATCTACGTGAACAATGGGGAAAAATAATTTTTTCTTCCACAACAACTAATTTATTAAATACAAATAAACAAAATAAAAGGATAATGCTAGGCAAAAGGTTTACCAAGAAACTGTGAACTACAAAATACCTCCTGGCGAACCAAGAAGTACGGGCAGGAAATCTCCCCAAATGTTATGTTTGGTGTATCACAATTTACAAGTCAGCCAAATTAGTTCGCTATGGATGGATAGCAACCTAAAGTTTTCCTCCCAAATAAACTTGAAGGTACGTGGAGGCCCAAGTCCATATTAGCACTGTCTAATTTGAAATCGCACAGTGAGAGCACCCCTTTATACTTTTCGTACTGTAACACCACTCGATATACCCGAAAGTATGTGGACAAGCTACGATATACTTATGTACGTGAAGTGAGGTATCACACTCGGAATGTATCACAGACAATTAATGACAGCTGCTATGTTTTACAATGTTGGAACATGTCTCTAGCCTAGACCTTACAAATTTTATTGTTATGGTTCCAATGCTTTGTTAGGTAAATTGATGTAAATTTTAAGTTGATCTTGTTTATCAATTTTCCTTTCAAGGTTCACCACGATGATGTGTTGGAAATTCCTAAAATGCAAAATAGAATGATAAGCAATCTTTTCACTTTTAGTTTTTTCAATGAAAATCCTAGTTACTAGAGGGAAAGAGAAATCAATTTGAGAGAAAACAACAAAGAGAACAAACTAAAATGCAGCTTTCCTAATTGCTCCTATGCAAAACACAAAATCCACTACATGCAAATGCAGGTTTTTCTTTTCATTCCCTTTAATGTGAATGCAGAAAAGGAAACTAAGTGCATCAAATCAATAAAAACAAATGCCTTTTACTTTGAGAAATGAGGAATGGAACAACAATTTCTCTTTTTAGGAAAAATGAATATTTTAACTACAATTTACCTTATAGGAAACAAATAATTTAATGACAATTTCCTTTTCAAAACAAAATGGATCTAATGCAGTAATGAAAATACTTCGAAATTAATTTTTCAATGATAAAGAAAAACACTTTAAATAAACTTTGAAAAAAAAATTCTTTCAAACGAGGAAGAGGTAAGTGAGGCTATTAGTCTCTATGAGGCATCAGGAACTTTGAAAACACATTAAACAAAAAATGAAAGAAAATTCAATGAAAAATTCAATAGGAATTTGGTTGGATGTAGGGGGAAATGCAGTATCTAAGGGGAGACAATGCATTGCAACACACCCCTAAGTGGGAGTTAGTGCTTTGCAAAGCACTGTGTCATGTTCAACAGTGCATTGGGCACAGCAGAGAACAGAAACTCAGGTTTTCTAACACACTTCTAATGAAAATTTGATTTCAAAAAGCCTAATATTTAAGAGTAAATGCTACTAGGTAGATAAACAGAGGAAAACACACCAAGGATGAAGGGTAAACTCCCCAGCGGAGTCGCCAATTTGTTATGCGGAATTATGAATTACATATAAAACATTCTTCCCTAAATGTGGTGCTATGCATTTAGAACAACATATTAAAGACTTTGTAGAGATAATTTTCCTAATAGTAAATAGACACACAGAACAGATCAAGAAACTTACTTGGAGTCCAAGCACTTCCAATTCTCCTTTTGTCGCTCTTGTTGTAGCTTCAAATCTAAGCTAGATCGCCAAAATATTTCCTGAAATAATGAACACTAAACATCAAATAGATTTCAATATACGGATGTATATTCAATTTATTCAGTTAAATCAATGAAACATGAACCATATATATCAGATAAGAATTCATAATATGAAAGACATAAGCTTATACAAATACATATGTGGGAAAGTAAACAAAAATCTTTATTAATGGATAAAAGGGGAGGTTACAACCAACGATTGATTTGATGTCACCATCTCTAGCATCATCTCAGCCTCATCACAATGAAAATCTCTCCAACAACATATCACTCAAATCAATTCCTCAATTTAAATTCCACCAGCATTTCTCTACTCATATTCTTCCTTCTCAAGCACTAAGATCTGTGCTCAATTTATAGATGAGCTAAAGGTAGTTTCACAATCAATGACTTTCTAATAATAGGCAAGACATGTTCCCAAGCTCATAGGTATCAAATGGACACATAAATTTAAAGTTTTACACATATGCACTCTTCTAGAAGGCACTGGCGATGTGGAGATCCAGAACAAAGAGAATTTATCTCCCAATTGACCAATGCACCCTTGGTTATCAGGAAGTGCTTTGCAGAGCATCCTTGAATGGAGGTAAATGCACATGCAACGCACTTATCCCTTTGAGAGGTTGTGTTGGTGAGCTCATAGGTGATACAACATGTACTTCAAATCTTGGAAACCTTACAATGGAAGTCATAGATGATTTGTTCTTGTTCTTTGTCTTAGGGCATGTAGCAACTAAAACTATAGGGGATGATAGACCCTATTCATGGTTCTGGGGATGATGTCCAGTTTAACTAGGTCATTGGGAATGATGCCCAAATTGACCTATAACACAAAGAAAGGTGCAACAGAGGGTAGCATGAGAAGAGTAGCAATCAAGGTGCAGAACGGTAGCAAGAATTTGGCCACATGAAGTCTTCAAGTGGGAAGCACTGCATACAATCATTATAAAGGTATCATTGTATTAAGTCACTGTAAATATTGTACAAGTGTCTATTTGCCAAGAATTGAAGATGCAACTTTGGGAGGTCTAGGATCATCATTAGGTGGGTGTGTCATGGTTGGGGTTAGGGTATAGTGTGTCTTCTTCTTCTACATCACTCTACATCATTGTAAAGTGGACCATTCTCCCTAGTACGTGAGACCATTCTTGTTTTATTATTCTATAGGGTGGTAGGCAGGGTCTAGGTTGGTGCATGAATTCACCAATAGGTTCAAGTCTGTGAAAAATTCAGGGTGTTAGGGTGGTGCTAGGGTGAGTTGTAGTTTATTGGGTGTTGGGGCATCCATTCAGTTGACTACTGAAGAATCTCAGGCATTGGAGCATCCATCCAGTGGGAGCTGGAGAAGAATGCTTTTCTAGATTCTAGGAAGTTAGAGCTTTATTTTCAATTGGAGTTGAATATTAAAGAATTATTAGAAAAGCATTCAGGTGGTTTTTATCCCGGAGAGGATTTCCACCTTAAAAAATGTTTGCATTTGTGTTCCTTTTGTTTACTATTATTATTGTACAAACACTGATAATAATTGAAGATTAACTAATGCTCTAAAAGATTAATAATAATAAAATTGAAAGGAATACCGATTCACCCCCCCTCTCAGTATTTCAAACACATTTTCCCTAGCACGGGAGTCCATTCTTCTTTTATTTTTCTATAGGGTGGTAGGGCAGTGCTAGGGTGGTGCATGAAGTCACCAACAGGTTCAAGCCTACGAAAAATTTAGGGTGGTAGGGTGGTGCTAGGGTGAGTTGTAGCTCAATGGGTGTTGGGGCATCTGTTTAGTTGACTACTTTTTATCACTCATAATTTTAAACACTTTCATTGATAGGGTTCTACATGTCATTAACCTAGGGTCATGTTGTCTCATAGTAATTTTCATGAAATTATTGAAAAAATTGCATTTGGTGATGTCTACCCCAAGTCTAAAATCCACTTCAAACCATGTCATATCATTCAAATCTACCTCATCTCATTTAGTTGTCATTCCCACGCTTTTAAATCACAAAATATTTCACTTGTCAGTTTTATAGAGTTTCGTAGCGAATTATATGGTAAATCAACAATTTTCGCTACAAAACTGCTTGAAATGGTTTTCTCTATGAAACTGGGTTTTTCCTACATATAATGTCAAAGTGGTGTGAGGTGTCAAATTTTGATGGATGAAGACAAAGGTGAGGTCAGCTAAATTAGTTTTCATGATTCCCAAGCATGCAAGGTCATATTTTTTCTCATCATTGGCTTTTGTGGTTACATGTGTCATAATCCTCCCTCAAGTTTCCAAATTACTTTTTAAACAAGTCACCCTAATTCCTCTCTGTCATTAACCCTTCATCCTTTGCCTATATCAGTGATTTTTCACCTTGGAAGAGTCCAACCCATTGCAAAACAACTCTCATCAATTTGTTTCTTTACAGGTGTCACATGTTTAAGAAGGTAGCTTGGTTATAAAGGAAGATGGCCATGAAGGAGAAATCATACAAAGGAGGATTTGTGCTTAGATATAATCCCATGGACCTTGAGCTATTCATGGAGGACCCTAGCTTTGCTGAAAAATTCACCAATTCAAGTTGCTTGAATTTTTGTTGGAACTACAAGGGAATTTGCTTTGTCTTTGGACTGTGTGAGAAGTAAACTTAAACATAAGATTATGGATGAATAGTGATTACTTCAGAAATAATGAGAGAATTTTTTTTCAAGCACAGAACAAGGAAAAATAACCTCCTTCAGTTTTCTCACAAGTGCTACCAGTTCAGATATTCGAAGATGTCTGTGGGAGCTATTTTCAGAATCCTGAATTTTCTTGTTTTATACATTCTTTTCTAAGGTAGATTCTTGACAGCTAGATATGATTTTCAAAAAACAAAGAGATTTTTTTTCTTTAGAACAGTCCGATTTACAAAAACCTCCTCCCATTTTACAACAACTATCAATGATAGGGAGATAGAAGCTCATCTTTGAACCCTATTTTTTCAAAAACAAACAATGTCATTTTATTGGTAAATTAACTTGCTAAAGATGAAAATGATGCTTTTTGAAGAGGGTAAGAGGAATTTTTAATCTAGATTGCCTTATCATCTTTCATCATATCAATTTTTAGACCTACAGGTGAAATTTTGATGAAAAAGGGATAATTTTGAATTTTCTCAGTAATCAAGTAGTTTCGTAGTGACTAAATTTCTAAAGAATGCTTTTTGTCTTTAAATTAAATTTTATGGAGAACTTAGGAGGGATTTTGATAGTATTTTCATATTTTTCCCTAAAAAATACTTTTGGTCCAGCAAAGGTGGCAGAAGGAAAGATTAAAAGACAGAAATAAGCTTGTTATTAAACTATGCTACGAAACTGCTTAAAGATGCTTTGTTTTGCAGTGAGGTGTTTTTGAAGGGTTTTTGAAGGTTCGAAAGGCATATGGAAGACAACCAAACACGTGGATACATTACAAGGTAGCAGTGGAACATTCTAGCAGAGATTTGGTCTCCTAAAAAGTTGCATTTTTCACCAACTCAACAAAAGACTGTCAGCAAATGTCATGTCATCATCTCCTTAAAAATAGGAAGATCAATTTCTAAATCTAGTGGAGGTATTTATAGTTTGATCATGGTCAGTGCCACCTAAGCACATGATCATTTCCATTGTAAGGATGTGGTCCTTTCAATTGGAAAGTGTAATAAATAAGTAGTTGAGTCCTATTAGGTCTCTAATTCCTAAATTTAGTAGGTGTCATTATCATTACCATGTATTTGGCTTTCTAGTTATGATTAGCTGTCAGAGTGAAGGTTCAATGATCCAGAATCCTATGTAACATAAAATAATTATATTTATATAGAGAAGATCAAATATCAGAAGGTTGGAGAATGCTATTTGACACTACCACTATTGTCAATTTCTATCATCAGTGATATAGATAGACTATGTTTCTGTTTCACCTGATATTCTTGGAATGTTTCAATAAGCTTATGTTTTATGTCTCTCTTTATCTTAATTATAGTATCTTGAGGTTGAATTACTCAGAATTCATGTCACACATGCTCTGAATTCCTTTTAACATTGAGCTACTGAATATTTCTGTATGTTAGTATTTCCATTCCATTAAAATAGTAAAAGCCTCATCTTCCTCAAGTAGATTCATTTTTCACTTAATTCCTTCTTATTGACTCCATGAGCCTAATGGTAGTGACATCTATCCCATTTTTCACCTGCAATAAAATACACTAATATACTCATAGAGTTAGCCATCTGATTTAAGACCTAATTGAGAAAATTATAAGATAAATTGAGAGAGCCCTTTCAGACCGGAGAGGCTAATTTCCAGTTGCAAGTGGTTTGAAGGATTTACTCCAAATTGACCATTGAAGCAACCCAACATGACTCAATTTGGTGATAACACTACTGAAGAATCTCGGGCGTTGGAGCATCCAACCAGTGGGAGGTGGAGAAAAATTATTTTCTAGATTCTAGGAAGTTGGAGCTTTATTTTCAATTTGAGTTGAATATTAAAGAATTATTAGAAAATCATTCAGGTGTTTTTCATCCCAGAGGTGGTTTCCACCTTAAAAACTGTGTGCATTTTTTTTTCTTTTTTTTACTGTTATCATTGTAAAAACATTGATGATAATTGAATATTAATTAATGCTCTGAAAGATTACTAATAATACTAATTGAAAGGAAAACTGATTCACACCCCCCCCCCTAGTATTTCCAACAATTGGAATTAGAGCTTGGTTCCTTCAATAGCATTTTAATAGATGGAAGGAGGTCATGGAGCATACCAAGAATGGTGTACCTCTATTCAATTAAAATAATTATGCACTCTCAAAAGGAATAATGGAGGTATATCTCTTGGCACAAGGTTACGAAGTATGGGACACTGTTCAAAATGGCTTTACACCAACCATAGATGAGCAAGGTAAGAAGAATTCGGTAAATGATGTAAAAGCAAAGAATAATATTATCAGTGGACTTATTGAATCTTCTTATCATAAGATGTTGGGTTGTAAAACTACCAAAAATGTATGGGACAAGCTTGATAATATATATGCAGGTGACTCAAATGTCAAAGAAGAAAAGCTTCAAAACTATAGAGAAAAATTTGAGCAATTCAGGATGAAAGAAGATGGTAACATTGTTGCATACTTCCAACACGATGAAATAACCAACACTCTAGAAGGATTGGGTGAGCCAGTTGACGAGAAGACTATTATACGAAATATTCTTAGAACATTACCAGGGAGATTCAACCCAAAGGTATCGGTCTTAGAATACAGTGAAAATATGGACAAACTTAGCAAAGATGAATTACTTGGATTTCTCATAGCATATAAAATGAGACTTGATGAAGAAGAGGGTACTTCGCATCTAGAAACTGTGTTTGTTGCATCTAAGAAAACCAATAAGGACAAACAACCTTCAAAGGAAAATACTTACACCTGCAAGTGTGAAGAAAAGGGAGATGATGAAGAAGGTCTTTCAGATGAAGAATACACTTACTTTACAAGAAAACTAAAAATTGGAAAGGGAAAATTCAAAGGTAAACTTCCATTGATATGTTTCAGCTGTGGTGAGGTTGTTTATTTCACAGCAAAATGTCCGAAAAGAAGTGATGGAAACTCAAAATGAAGAAAGGCTTTAAGAAATTCAACAAGCAAGGCAAAAAGAAAGGATTAAAAAGGAACTTTATCTCTAAAGAGGATATCTCATCATCCGATGAAGACAATGACAATGAAGAAGAAGCCAATGAGAGACTATTTTTTACGGCCAAGCACAATAAAAAAGAGGTATCAAACAACAAAGAAGAAGGGTTGACCATAGAATAATATTCTAAGGACACAATCAGGCTTATAAAAGAGCTCAAGGCTGAGAAGATCCATTCCAATACTCTTGAATAACAAGTTCAAGGTCTCAAAAATTGAAGTTGAAGAACACAAATGTATTGAAGAGAAACTTAAAAATAAGTTGGAATAAATCAACTAAGAAAGGGAAGCATTAAAAGCCAAAGTAGTCTCGTTGTGTACGGAAGTGAAGAAGGGAAAAACTATCCAAAACTATGCCAACAACTCAAGGGAATTGGAAGATTTCATCAACAATCAACGATATTACGACGAAAGAACTGGCCTCAGTTACAAAGAAGAAGAAGCAGGACCTTCTACAACAAAATATAGTGAACCTATGAGATCTAACATGCATGTAGACTTCATTGGACAAGATTCACAAGAACAACCTTGGAAGACAATTCTTCGATGAATATTTCCATCTAGGTACCAACATATTTTTCATGGCTATTTTTATTCATGTGGAAAATTTGGTCATAAAGTTGCAGAATGTCGCACGTACTGTAGGAACCAATACAATTCCAGGTGATCTGTCAAATATGAACCTCTTAGGGCTCAAAGAAACATCAATAGCTTTGAACATTTAATAAATAATATGAAGTGTTACAAATGTAGAAACTTTGGACACGTAGCCAGAGACTGTAGACTTGAAAATCCTCTAGAAGAAACTTCGAAGCCACAAAATTAACGAACATGGAAGAAGAAGAAGACTGATAATTTTTCTCTTGCTCTCAAGGCTGAAAATAATGAAGATGTGTGGTATGTTGATAGCGGAGGCCCAACGCATATGACTGGAGATAGAAATAAATTTGTATATCTGAAAGAGAATAAGGATGGAACCGTATCCTTTAGAATTGATGGATCTTAAAATGTTATAGGATCAAGCACCGTCACTCCCAGAAGAAAATATGTTCTAGCCAAGAATGTTCTATTGGTTTAAAACATGGATCACAATTTTCTTAGAGTTGGAAAAATGTGTGATCAATGACACACAATTCTATTCAACTCCACAAAATGTGAAATCAAGAAAGGCAGGTATTGTAAAATTGTGGCTAGAGCACGTCGAGCTCCAAATGACATATATGTTCTGGATGAAGCAACTAAAGCATGTCTACTAACTAAAGAAGATGAAAGCTAGTTATGGCACAAACGAATGGGTCACATAAACTTTGACAATACTGCCAGGATAAAAAAAAAGGAAGAAGTACGAGGAATGCCGAAAATCTGAAAACCTTCTAGCACATTATGTGAGGCCTATCGGCACGACAAGCAAACAAAAGTCGAATTTAAAACAAAAGACCACTTTGCATCACATCCATTGGAATTGATACATACTGATCTATGTGGTCTTGTGAGAACAAAAGGCATACATGGAGAATTATATTTCATGTTAATGATAGATGAATATACCAAAATGATAGCCATCAGTCTCCTAAAGAAAAAATATGAACCATTCGAGTGCTTTAAGATCTACAAGGAGTTGGTCGAAAATGAAACTAATTTTAAAATAAAGTGTCTAAGATCATATAATGGAATATAATTCACTTCCAAATTATTTCAGAAATATTGTGACAAAAATGGAATAAAAAGAAAATTTTCAACCGTACGAACACCTCAGCAAAATGGAGTTGTTGAACAAAGGAATAGAACCATATAGGAAATGGGTAGAACAATGTTGAAGGACTCAAAATTGGATGAAAAATTCTGGTTTCAAGAAATTGATATGGTATACTTCATTATCAACTGAAGTTTTCTCAGAAATAATTGCAACAAGACCCCATATGAATTATGGAAAGGAAAATTGGCTAATGTAAAATATTTTAGAATCTTTGGAAGAAAATGTTATATAAAAAGAGAAGATCAAAATTTGGGTAAGTTTGAATCACGAGTTGACAATGGTATATTTTTTGGTTACTCACGCAAAATAAAGGCCTATAAATGTTATAATCTAAAACGAAAACAGATAGTGGAGAGCATAAATGTTACATTTGACAAAGATGTTGTTCTAACAAATAATGATGAGGATCTAGAATCTTTGAAACTTGAGACAGAGGCTGAAAAAGACACAGAGAAAAATCTAGAACAAGAAGCAACTATCAACTAGGAAGAAGTAAATAATGATCATCAAGATATACCAGAACAATAACAAGAAGCTCCTCCAAAGAAAACAAAATAATGGATTCAAAAGAGCCATCCATCAAATCAAATCATTGGTGACATAAATGAAGGTCGACAACTTTTTTCATCACAACAAGCTCACATTGCTTTTATAGCAACATTTGAGCCTAGTAGTTTTGAGGAAGCCAACCAGAATGAACATTGGGTGGCAGCTATGAATGAAAAATTGGATCAAATCGAGAATAATAACACCTGAGAATTAGTTCCACAACCAAAAGATAAAAATGTCATTGGGACTAAATGGGTGTTTAGGAACAAATTGAATGAAGATGGACAGGTTACTAGAAACAAAGCAAGATTGGTTTGCAAAGGCTATGCACTAGTGGAAGGAATTGATTTTGACAAAAAATTTGCAACAATTGCTAGAATGGAAGCCATATGAATGTTTCTCGCCTATGCATGTTCAAGAAAAATCAAATTCTACCAAATGGATGTTAAGTAAACATTTATGAATGGCGAACTAGAAGAAGAATTTTACATCGAACAACCTAAAGATTTTCTACTATCAGAAAAAGAAGACTATTTTTGTAGGTTAAAGAAGGCTCTATATGGTCTCAAGTAAGCTCCCATAGCATGGTATGCTTGTCTTGATGGATATCTACGTCAACAAGAGTTCAAGAAAGGTACTACTGATAGCAATGTTTATGTACAAATAGATAAAGATAATTTAACAATCGTTTAGGTATATGTGGATGATATAATATTTGGTAGCAATGATGATTGACTAAGTAAGAAATTTGCTACAAAGATGCAAAGTGAGTTGGAGATGTCTTTACTTGGTGAGCTGACATACTTCTTAGGGCTTCAAATATCTCAACAAGAGAAAGGAATATTTATATGTCAAGCCAAGTATATCGAGGAAATGCTTAAGAAATTCAAAATGGAAGATTGCAAACCCGTCCTTACTCCGATGGTAACAGGTTGCAAATTGAGCATAGACGACTCATCTAATGATGTGGATAAGAGGTTGTAAAGATCTATGATTGGTAGTCTTATATATGTAACAGCCTCCTGGCCAGATGCTATGCAAGAAGTTGGACAAGTAGCAAGATTCCAAGTGGCACCAAAAGAATCACATATTATTTTCGTCAAAATAATTCTTCGATATCTAAAGGGCACAATAGAATATGGCTTGTGGTCTCCCAAGGGTAACAATCTCATTGTTCAAGCCTTTACAGATGCAGATTGGGTAGGAAGCATTGATGATCGTAAGGGTACTAGTGGAGAAACATTCTATCTAGGTGGTTGTCTCGTATCATGGTTGAGAAAAAAGCAAACCTCAATCTCGTTATCTACATCGAAAGTAGAATACATTGCAGCGGCAGCTTGTTGTACTCAAGTCCTTTGGATGAAACAAACTTTGCAATATATTCAAGTACAATTCAGTGAGCTTATTCCCATATTCTGTGATAACACCAGTGCCACCAGCATCTCCAAGAATCTTTTTATGCATTAAAAAAAAAAACACATTCCGATCAAATATCATTTTGTTAGAGAACAAGTTTTTGAAAAGAATATCAAACTTGAATATGTTGGTACAAAAGAACAAATCGCTCATATCTTCACTAAACCTTTCCCTCGTGAAGCATTTGAATATCTTTGTCAGAAGCTTGGGATTCTCCCAAGTTCTCATTAGATTTTCCTTATTCAAAATATAAAGCGGGAGTGGAAGTGTGTACAGGTCCGCAAGATGGTTGTGTGTTAGGGGGAGTTACCTTTTCTCATTGTTTTCAAAGGGGGTGAGAATGTTGTAGTAAGAGGTTTCATTATCGAATAGAGAGTATTTGTGTTTCCATCAGTGCCAAAGGGGGATATTTTTTATCAGTGGTTGTCATTGATGTCAACCCAAGCCGCACCAGGGGCTACCCTGATCTTGCATGGGTATTTTGACCTACCAAATTACTATATTCTAGGCCAAGAATATTTTTGATGGTTTCTACTTGTTGATATGTTTCCATGGATATAAGGCATGTCATGTAATTCTTCATGGTTTGAGAGATATTCATGTTTGAAGTTAGTAACCCTAGTTACTGGGCTAAAACCCCATGGGGTTGTGGCACGACACTAATAATTGGTTGTGGTCATTGAACAGTTAATAGTTAATAATTTTTGATCTCTTAAATTCCCTCCCACGTTCACTTGTTGAAGACCCTCCCTCTCAACCTAAGAATTTATATAAATTGTGATCCTCATATCCTCCCCAGGTAGGGATTTTGCTACTTGAAACAAGTCATCGTGGAATTTTCTCTATAAATTTTTTCTATGCAATTTTAGAAGCTAAAATTTTTATGAGGCGAAGCCAAAATCCTAAGGAAGGTCATGTAAAATTTTCAGATCATGGTGCACAATATTTTCAGAGATATGATCTGTGGAAGTTAGGGTTGTTGAACGCTCCTAAACTTCATCTCAAACAGCTGACCTTGGGAAATCGTCATAACTCTCTCTCTGAGTATTGGCTTGGAATTATGTAAAAAGTGCCAGATATTGCATGGACTATATTTTTTGTGTATCAATTTCATAGATGAATGAGGAAATAGTGACACATGGAATGCCGCACAAGTTCGCTCTACTGAACCAGTCCATTATTAGGTCATTGTGAGATATTGGGCATAACTTTGTCTTGAAGAATCCAAATTGGGTCAAAACTGTGGCATTGGAAAGAAGACTCATAGGAATACTACAGGGATGCGAATCACATATTGGGGATCTGAAATAACAAAGATACACCAGATTCAATATTGATATCCTATAAGGCAAGAAAAATCTATATAATGTGATGTCAAGTGTTGCAAAGGAACAGACTTCCTAGGGCATCAAAGCAAAGAAAGGTGTAGCAGAGGTAAGATCCATGTAAGTATATTCTGTATATGCATGTTCATATCTTAATTTAATTAGGTTCTTTGTATTCCTATTTGTTTTTTTTTTGTTTACCACTGACATATGCTCTGTAGGATGAGCTAAATTTTCCTATTATCATATCATGGGTATTTCCTTGAATACTTTTTGCAGGTATTATATATTCATCAAGATAAGAATCAATGCATGATATAATGTTCTGAAGAGTGAGAAAGGGTAGAATGAAAAGAGCAACAATCAAGGTGCATAATAGTAGCAAGAAGTTCACCACATGAAGTCTTCAAGTGGGCAGCACCGCATACAATCATTGTAAAGTTATCATTGTACTGAGTCATTGTAAAAGCATCATTATAAAATTTGTACAAGTGTCTATCTGCCAAGAGTTGAAGAGGCAGTGGCGAGAGGTCTAGGATCATCATTAGGTGGTTGTGTCATAGTTAGGGTTACAGTCTAGTGTGTCTTCTTTTTCTGCATCATTCTATATCATTGTAAAGTGAACCATTTTCCCTTGTAAAAGAGTCCATTCTACTTGTATTCTTCTATAGGGTGGTAGGGTGGTGCTAGGATGGTGCATGAAGTCACTAATAGGTTCGAGCCTATGAAAAATTTAGGGTGGTAGGGGGTTCTAGGCAGTTGTAGCTCACCTGGTGTTGGGGCATCCGTCTGTGTGACTACCGAAGAATCTCGGTATTGAGCGTCCATCCAATGGGAGATGGAGAAGAATTTTAGTATTTCCAACAGAAATTATATATTGTCTCCTCCCATATGCCTTGAACACCCACTACCTATGTACCATTGGCCTCCTTTATTTTGAGCATATAAATAAAACCCACATTCTTCTTGGTTTTCTAGATTCCTTTTCATACTATTGTACATTTTATTATTATTATTATTATTATGTTAATGATACCTTATTGTTCATACATTATAGTCACATGCATTAATTCCATAGTTATTGCACTTATAGAATTCAATATGATCCAATAATGGGGAAAAATGAATTTTAATTTCTAACATCATTCTCATTGAAACTTATAGAATTATTTATCACATATTCATTCCTTGAAATCTTGAAGGATTATCTAAATCTATTTCTCTTGTGATAATTCCTTACACACACTTTAAGATATATTTATTTATGACCAAAATTGTTACAAGCGAAGTAAAAATACAAATATAGATTTTTATACCAAGATGTGAAAGGCATTCTTTAGATAATAGTTCTTATAAAACCATTCTTGTTATATTTGGGATAAAACTAAGATATTTTCTAGTCCTTCATTTATGGTGTTGCTTGTATTTTTCATAGAGCCTTTGGAAAAATCATTCCTCTTCTAGTGCTCATCACCATTTTTAGTGCTACTTGTATTGCTAACATGTCCTTTGGAGAAGTCATATTTCTACTAGTCCTAATATTATTTATTTTTATATAAATTTTGAGCACATTAGAATATATTTTAGGTTATTCTTTTCATTCCTCCTTTTATGACCTAGAGCTTGATTCTCCATTAGAAGTATCATG
This sequence comes from Pinus albicaulis, assembly GCA_034641835.2. NCBI lineage: Eukaryota > Viridiplantae > Streptophyta > Pinopsida > Pinales > Pinaceae > Pinus > Pinus albicaulis. Next base: position 14,789 of record JAXQQM020073192.1, on the reverse strand, counting down.
ATTTTCCATATCCAAGATTTGTTTTAAAGAAAGGAAAACTATGGAAACCCATAATGTTATATAATCTTTCAATATTTGTTCCAAACTTTAAGCTTTGATTCAATTGGGAATTTTCTTTCTCCAAATCCTTTCTCAAGGAAAGATATCTATTTCTATATTCTCATAATTGATTTCATTTTCTTTTATTTGGCTTACCAAAATTTCTTCTACTGTCTTTTCTTCTTCTAGTTGTGTCTTTAGGAGGGTGATATTTGTTTCATCGGAATCATAACCTTTCTTCTCATGTTTATAGAATATTTATTTCTTCTTTTCAATATTTCTTCCAAGCCTATCTATTTGTTCAAAGGCATAAATTACTACTTCAATATTTATCTCCCCTGTAGAAATTATACAACATGCATGTATATCTTGGATTCACCCGATATAACAATGTACTAAAGTTAAATACTAAATCATTTCTATAAATATTTTGTGGAATTAAAAACATAATCACTAATCACATGAACTAAAGAATAATCAAATCACACACAACACAGATAATTTCCCAGGGAAATCTTATAGCTAAAAACCCCACTATCTTCTATTGTATATTCAACATGGATCATGAAAGAATTACATACAAAACTATTCTCAAAAGAGCCCTCCAGTACTCAGCTAATTGTCTCACACTGTCATGAACAAAACTGACCAACACATAGCCAATTCTCATCCTCTAGATAGTCTACCTTGCTTGCACAATCCCCAATGAATGAAATCCCTAAAAGATAGGAATTTTGGCCTTCCTTGACTGCACAAGTATCATGGGCACTCCAATGGTTGTTTGGTTGCATGTGTGCAACCCAATAATCTTACAACTGATAGTCAACTTCCCTTTCACCTACAACTCAATTGGGTCTCCACTGGATCTAACATGCATGCAGCTAATAATAGTAAATCCTCAGTTGCATGTGAGATCACTAATTGTGAATTAATTAATATTTAATTAACTTGATCTCTCACTAGTGTATCTTTAGTTACAACTAGCATAATTGAGTTTAGCCCACTTAACTGAGTTACAATAATTACAACCTGCATTAACTAATGCACCACTGCACTTCAAACTTTGTTACAACTAGAATTACTCTGCATGCCTTGCCAACTACCACTAACTTGAAATACACTAGCTAACTGAGTTTATCACTCTCAGTTAACTATTTCAAGTCATCATTGATAATAGATTACAGTTTATTTTCCACCTTAATTAACGTACAACTAAAAGAGACATGCACCCAAAAATGGCATTGTGGGCCCCACCCTAGTGTAGGTGCGTAATGCACTATGCCTGGGTGCTGAAATTTTCTTGTTGAATCTCAACACTCCCTCTCAACAAGAAAGGCATTATCCTTCACCCTGATCCTGTCTCTATGGTATTCTAATTTTCTCTTGGTAAGCACCTTCATCAAAATATATGCATCCCGATCTTTTGTGGGAATGTATTGAAGCAACATTATCATTCTCTGCACACAATATCTAAGATTATGGTATCGGATATCTATATGCTTGGACCTATCATGAAACATAGGATTAATCGAGAGTTTAATGCAACTCTGATTATCACAATGAATCTCTGTCGGATCCATCTAAGAACCAAACAAGCCAACCAAGATCTTTCTCCTCCAGATAGCCTCACATGAAACTTGACTTGCTGCCATGTATTCCGCTTCCCCTAAATTGAGTGCCACAGATTTTTTTTTCTTGCTGTACCAGGAAAACATTATCAATCCTATGCTAAAGATCCCTCCTGATGTGCTCTTTTTTTTTGATGGACTTCCCACCTAATCTACATCCGTGAAGCCTTGAAGCTTCACTCCCTCTGTTTTTTTGTACCATAGACCATAATCTGATGTGCCCCTCGGATATCTCAAGACATGTTTCCCCACCTTCCAAAAGAGCTTGGTAGGATTAGCCATAGCTTGACTCAACTAGTTAACTGTGTAGCAAATGTCTAGTCTGGTGTTCACTAGATACATCAGTGAATCAACTAGATGCCTGTAGATAGTAGCATCCACTACCTCTCCATTTTCCTGGAAGAGGAGTATCCATGGGTTTGCAATTCTCCATGTTAAACTTACCCAATATATCCTTTGTGTACTTTCCTTGAGACACAAAAATTTCACCATCCCGCTGCCATATTTCCAATCCAAGGAAATAATGAAGGAGCCCCATGTCCTTCATTTCAAACACCCTTGCAAGATGCTCCTTGGATAAGTGTATTAGCTGCTCATCAACAGTCAAAATTAGATCATCAACATAAAGAAAAATGATCAATAGCTTACCCTCAACCACAATCTGGTACATGGTTGCATCTGCTTCATTTTTGGTGAAGCCTAGTTCGGTGAAATAGATGTCTATCTGAGTGTACCAAGCACAAGGTGCTTGCTTCAGCCCATACAATGCTCTTTTAAGTCTGCACACATGTGACTCACTATTGAATATTTCAAAACCTTCAGGCTGCTCTAAGTACACCTCTTCTTGAATGATCCCATTGAGAAACATATTTTTCAGATCCATTTGATGAATGCATCATCCCAACTCACTAAGAGTGCATGGATGGATCTTATGGAAGAATACCTTGCAACAGGTGCAAAATTATCATCATAATCTATCCCCTCGATCTGTAAGAATTCCCAATCCTTAAATATGGATTGTATTTCTCCACACTCCCATCAGCATCTTTCTTTACCTTGTAAATCCATCTTGATCCAACCATTAATTTTTCGACTGGTCTTGGGACTATCACCCATGCACTGTTCTTGAAAATGGAATCATACTCCTCCACCATTGCATCAACCCAAGTTGGTTGCTACACTACTTCCTGAAAGGAATATGGTTCATTCATAATAAATGTCCTCATAAGATCCATTTATCCAGTAAATCGGTCAAGAAACTGTCTCTGTTTGCACTATGAAGTAGGGGCTCCTACATTCTCTGTAGCATCAAGTCTTAATCTATCAGCTTCTATGGTTTGCCTTCTTCCATTTCTGATGGATGGCTCTGCATGAGTGTTTTCCTCCACTCCATGAACCTCCTCATGTGGCTGATCCACATCTTGAGACTCATCCTTGGGAACCAATAGTTCCTCCTCTACATGCAAGTCTAGTTCCCTCTCAAGGGACAACCACATGGTTGTCTCCTCATCAAATTTTATATCCCATCGCACAACAGTCATTCTGCTGCTTGGAAAATACACACGAAAATTATAGGGTGTTTCAGTGTACCCCACAAAAATCCCAACCTCAGCTATTGGTTCCAGCTTCTTCCTGGTGTCCTTGGTCACATGCACATAAATAGATTATCCAAAGATCTTAAAGTGTGAAACATCAGGTTTCTTACCAGCAAAAGCCTCTTTAGGTGTAACCATGCCAATTATCCTATGAGGACAACGATTTTGCACATGTACCATTATGTTGCATGCTTCTGCCCACAAATGCATCGGTAGGCCTTGATCATGCAACATCACTCATGCTGCACCCACAATCGTTGTGTTCTTTCTCACTGCGACCCCATTCTGCTATGGGTTATGAGGCGTTATGATTTCTCTTCGAATTCCTTCTTTGTTATAGAAGCTCTTGAATTCATTAGATATGCATTCTCCACCATTATCGCTCCTAAGAGCCTTCACTTACTTCCCCAAATCTTTCTCCACTAAACTCCAAGAACTTAGAGAATGTCTGATCTTTCTTCTGCATGAAGAAGATCCAGCACTTACGAGAAAAGTCGTCAAAAAATATTACATAGTACTTTTGTTTTGTTGTCGAAGTAACATAGAAAGGACCACACACGTCTATTGAACTCTTTCAAGGATCCCCGAAGCTCGATTTTCCTTCTTATGAAAGATGGCCTTTACATATTTTATCATATTACATCCCTTGCATGTGTCTAAATGCGAAATTTTACCCCTAGGAAGACCAATATAAATCTTCTACATGACTATCAAGGATCCATGGTAAATATGGCCCAATATCCTGTGCCATAATTCGCCCTCATCCTAGCTCACTGCTTGATCTGCCTTTCCCATGATTGTTGCGCATCCATCTACCTCTAGCTTTTATAGATTCTTGACTTGAATCCCTATCCTCTTGGCTTTTCCTATTGTTTTATGTTGCATGAAAGCTTTTCCTTCACTAAAAACAACATCATAGCCTCTATCCTCTAGCATTGCGACTAAGACTAAATTTTTCTTCAAACTTGGTACATGCATTACATATTTTAATTGAAAGGGTTTACCTAAATTCCTTTGGAAGGTAATGGTACCAATCCCCGTAGCAATGTACCACTCGTCATCACCTATTTCAATATGCATCTAGAGATCCTTCTCCTCCAAGTCACTGAAAAGTTCCTTGTCTCCTTTCATGTGAAAGGAAGTGCCACTATCCAAATATCAAACATATCCCAATTCACTGGACACCATGGATGCGATCAATGAGAAGTCAGGCTCAAATTGCAAGGAAAGGGCCTCACCAACTGTAGATCCTCTAGCCTTCTTTTTCTTCTTCTTTTGTGGATAGTTAGTAGCGAAATTCCCCTACTCGTGACAGTGAAAACACTTTACCCTAGACATGTCCTTCTTCTCTCCATTCTTGGACTCGGATTTAGAATGGAAATTATTCCCCTTCCCCTTCCTCGCCTTGGAAGCCAAAGAAAAATCCTCTTCATCTTTATTCTTAGATGAAGATCCATCTCTTGTCTTCCTTTTGAACTCCTCCTACACCAAATCCGACCACAGTCGTTCCCAATCTGGTAATTTTTCCCTTCCATTGACAGAGTCCTGATAATTATGTGAACTATTGGGAAGTCTTAGGAGAGACAAGCTCACCAAATCATCATCAGTGACTATTATTCCACTTCTCCCAATTCATCCTAACATTGGACAAACCTTGTTAGATATTTCAGAATGGTGTAGCCCTTTTCCATCTTGATCTCCTTGAGTTTATATTTGAGCGCCAATTTCCTATGGTTGTTGCTGCTTTGGAATAGATCCATCAAATAATTCCACATTGAATATGGTGTGGCTTTCCCATGGAGGCTTGAGAAAATGTGGTCTCATACTCCCTCCAACAGGATCCTCCTCACCTTTGCCACTTTCCTTTACCATGCATCCATATTTGCATCATCTGCCACAATGGGTTTAGGAACATCATTATCAATGAATTCCTCCAAGCCATTGTCTTGAAGTACTGCCTCCATCCTGCCATTCCAAGAAATATAGTTTGATTTTCCCTCGATTGCATACTCCAACGTCAAGCCATTGAAAGCCATTTCGATCTTGAATCAGCTGTAGCAACAATAAATTATTTCTTCAAATTCGAATTCTATCCAGTCACAAACTCAGCTCCTACTTCACTTCTGCAATTTCCTATGCTCTAATACGATGTAGAAATTATAAAATTCTTGGATTCACCTGATCTAACAATGTACTAAAGTTAAATATTGAATCGCTTCTACAAATATTTTGCAGAATTAAAAACACAATCGCTAATCACATGAAGTAAAGAAGAATCAAATCACACACAACATAGATAATTTCTTAGGGAAAGCTTACAACTAAAAACCCCACTATCTTCTATTATATATTTAGCATGGATCATGAAACAATTACCTACAAAACTCTTCTCACAAGAACCCTCTAGTACTCAGCTAATTGTCTCATAGTTTCATGAACAAAACTGACCAACACATAGCCAATTCTTGGCCTCTAGACAACCTGCCTTTCTTGCGCAATCCCTGATGAATGAAATCCATAAAAGATAGGAATTTTGGCCCTCCTTAACTACACAAGTATCATGGGCACTCCAACGGGTGTTTGTTTTCATGTGTGCAACCCAATAATACTAAAACTGATAGTCAACTTCCCTTTCACCTAGAACTCAACTGGGTCTCCACTGGATCTGACATGCATGCAACTAATAATAGTAAATCCTTAGTTTCATGTGAGATCACTAATTGTGAATTAATTAATATTTAATTCACTTTATCTCTCACTAGTGTATCTTTAGTTACAACTAGCACAACTGAGTTTAACCCACTTAACTGAGTTAAACTGATTACAACCTGCATTAACTAATGCACCACTGCACTTCAAACTTTGTTACAACTAGAATTACTATGCATGCCTCACCAACTACCTCTAACTTGAAATCCACTAGCTAACTGAGTTTATCACTCTCATTTAACTATTTCAAGTCATCATTGAGAATATAGTATAGTTTATTGTCCATCTTAATTAAGGGATAACTAAAATAGACATGCACCCAAAAATATCACTATGGGCCCCACCGTAGTGTAGGTGCTTAATGCACTAAGCATGGGTGCTGAAATTTTCTTGTTGAATCTCATCATCCCCATCAATTTCTTCCCTTGAATATATCTTCTCTTTTTGGTTTTATTTTTTATTAGAGTTTTGAGCATCCATGGTTTAAAACAGAAATTCTCCTTTGTTAGCATCATATGTATATCCATCATTCTCTTTTGATGAACTATAATCCTCTTTGGAATAAAGTATTTTCTTCTTGAGATGTGTTTTATTTTTGTGCTTATGATATTTTCTTCCATTTTTATGATATTTTTCATTATCACTGCACTCCAACTATTCATATGGACATTTAGTAACAAAATGACCTATTCCACCACCATCAATGCATCTGAATTGAAGTTGAACTTTGTATTTACTATATCCTATTTTCATGATCTGGGTTGGATCATTATATCTTTTTTCATCCATATCAATGCTTTCAAAGTGGAAAAACTACAAGAATAACCTCTGAGGACCATTTTTACTAGTGGGACTCAGTTTGGCAAATTGGGGTTTGAAACCTTCTACGAGAAGTTTAAGGCCCCAAATGACATTTTTCGGGGGGTAAAATTTTGTCACTTAACCAGTGAACCTTTTCTTCTTATACTACACACAAATATATTTTTAACTACACAATAATTATGTCAATCACAATCTATATGCAAAATTTATGCCACTAAGAAGTTGACCTTCCTGTTTTCACCACCATAATTCAAGAGTATTCCATGCTGGCACCGAATTCTCATGAAAAAGGGGCTAGCCACATGATTATGATGTATGAGACTCTAGATTATTATATATTGTAACTTTGGATAAGATTTAATATATACAAACCTAACCACTAGTAGATTATCGGGTTGTGTTGTAACCAAGCCACTAGGAGGAAAAGGGGTTACACTCTTTCGAGGGAATTTGTTCCATAACTGAGAAAAAATAGGTAAGAGGGATAGGATGTAGAGAAATAGAGAGGATTGACGCAGTATAACATTCGATAGGCCATAGGCCATACTTCTTTGTAATCGCAACAATATTTCCATTCAAAGAAAGAGATCATAGAAACCTCACTTTCTAGTTGGGTTTTTCTCTCGAAAGGCTTTCCTAGGTCATATCACGTGTCAAATGTGTATGTGAGATTTTAATTTGATGTTCTATATTTTCTGCATAATTTTAAATTCACATGCATTCATTATTAATATTAAATCTAGAGATCCAAAAATGTAATAAAATTGTAATAGTGTAGAATTTCATATTTTAAATATAATTTTATCATATCTATTTTGACAAATTGTCTAGTATAATATCCATGGAAATTTACGGATAACACCACTATCAGAGAAGGTTTCTTTGGGTGTATTGTGGATATTTGCAGTGGATCTAGATCAACTAGGCTAAAAATTATAAAACCCTCATCATGGCTGATGAATTTGTGAATAACCCTTGTGATCCTACAAAGGAGAGGCTTTCACTGTTGGAAGAAAAATTAGCTAATATAAATCATAACATAAATCTCCTCATGGTGGTCGTAATTAATAAGTTTGGTGTATTAGGAGAATATGGGGGTTCAATGCAAAAGAAAACTTATAAGGGGGATTAGGATATTGGGAAGAAATGGAGAATCAATCAAAGAAAGAACCTGAAAAAAGGTATGCCTATTTCAAGTGTTGTGAATCAATCAAATCCCATGTTTAAAATTTAAGAAAATGTCGATATAAAGTTGTACCATAATGAGATCGATGCTCTAAATATAAATGATTGGTTGTAAAAAATGGAAGTGTATTTCGATGTCCATCAAATTGTGGAAGAACATAATATTTCATTTGTGTGGTTGAAATTAGAGGGTCATGCCCTAACTTTGTGGTAAATACACATTAAGACCCTAAGGTTCGATGGAGAGCCTCTATGTATGTAGAGGACTAGTAGATCCAGTGGTGCTACTTCAGGAAAGAGTTGGAGAAAAGTGTGCAAGAGCATACCACAGATTTCAGAAAGATGGCCATAACGTTGGTTGTCTCTCAAAGAACCAAGATTTACTCCTCAAGTATTTGGGCGGTCTACACCACCCTCTCCGACAGAAATTGATGTTGTTCAAGAAAAAATCGGTGGTGAGGATTGTGTACAGAAACAATACCTAGAGAACATATGCCTGAAGAAAGCATAATCAAGTGGATCAAATAATACATAAAAAAACATGCTATTAATGAGAGGAAGAAGAAGTAGAAAGGGTGAAAAGATAAAGTTACGATAGCCACATCACACTTCTGCAAATATTCCAATAACCACTACACCATTGAAAATCATAGAGAGGATAAGTGTCAAAATTTGCATCGAGAGCTTAACCCAAAGAATGAAAATAAAGACAATAAAAAGAAAAATCTCATGGCCACATATTCAAGAAAGCAAGTTAAAAGTAGCTTGGAGATGGATGCGAATATTATTTTTACATTAGTTCATAAGGAGATGAATTTGAGTAGCATTCAACAATAGGAAGAGAAATAAATGACCAAACTCTTCAATATAAAGATACAGGTCAAGAATACCAAGATTGATGCTATGTTTGACTCAAAATTGCAAAAGAATGTCATTGCATAAGAGTTGGTCAAGAAATTAGGCTTAGAAGTTCGTGGTCATCCAATCCCATATCCTTTGATATGGGTAAATAAGGATACAGAGCTAAAGGTAACAAAATAGTGAACAAATATATTTTCCATCAGTGTTTATTTTATTGATGAAGTAGAACTATATGTTGTTGCACTTGATGTAAGTGAAGTTGTGTTCGGGAGACCCAACATGTACATGTGAGATGAAATATTCATGTGTAGATAAAACTAGTATCACCTCGTCAAGGATGGAAAATCATTCACCATCAATATGTATAAGGGAAAGTCAAAAACATCACTGGTAAGTGCCAACCAAGCCAAGAAATTAATCGGTTCCAATAAGAAGTATTTTTTATTTCTTTTAAGAGAAAATTAGTTTAGGAAGAGTTAGTAAGAGGCAAGGCATCCCCTTAGGGTTGTAATAAGAAACATAAAAAACAACTAGAATAGTTTCTAGATACATATAGATACATGTTCTGAAATCCTAAAGGGCTACCACCTAAGAGGGAAGTGGATAATGAGTTCCAGCTATTTTCAGACTCCCCATTGGAAAACATTGGTATGTACAAGTAGTCTATTATATAAGCAAGTGAGGTGAAGAAACAATTGCAGCATCTACTGGAATAGGGTGTCATTCAACCATGTACATCACCATGTGGGCCACTCACCATCATTGTGCCAAAGAAGGATGGGACTTAGCAGACGTGTATAGATTACGAGGATGCTTGAACAATACCATTCTCAAGAACAAGTACTCTCTGCCTAGGATAGATGATCCGCTAGATCAGTTGCAGCAAGAGAAATACTTGGCTAAGATGGACTTAAAGCCTGGATATCACCAAGTTTTAGTTAGAGAAGAAGATACCTAAAATACCACCTTCAAAACTAGGCAAGGTTTTTAAAAATTGTTAGTCATGACATATGGCCTATGGAATCTTCCAATTACATTTATGTGATTAATGAATGATGTATTGCGCCCTTTTATAGATACACTTTTTATTGCCTATTTGGGTGATATATTGATATACAATGTTACCTAGGAGGATAACATCTCACATTTGACATAGGTGTTGGATACATTAAAGAAGTATCGACTGATAGAAAATATCAATAAGTGTGAGTTTTCACAATAGTCTTTGGTGTATCAAGGGTATGTGATAGGTGGAGGATAGCTTAAGATAGATCCTTCCAAGATGGAGGCCATCATGAAATGGTCGTTTCCTACTAATTTTTTTTAGGTCATGATTTTCATTGGGGTATAACAGTACCTAAGGAAATTCATAGCTTCATTTTCAACAATAGAAGCAATTTCCACACCATAATAGCAAGTGCAAAGAGTTTTGAGTTGGGTAAGGGTCAACAGAGGGATTTTGAGGTGTTAAAGAAGAAGACCAGTCAAGCACCAATTCTGGCATTACCAAAATTTCATTATCCCTTTGAAGTGAAGATAGATGTGAGTAGGTAGGCTATGGGAGAGGCCTTGATGTAGGGAGGAACGCTTGTATGCTACCATTCTAGAGTATTTCATGGGGAGGTTCTTAATTACCCTACCTATGACAAGGAACTCTATGCCTTGGTGCAATTTGAGAAGAAGTGGAAGAACTATATGATAAGAAAGGAGACAATAATCCACATATATCACCAACCACTATACTACCTAAAGGCTTAGATTAAGCTACAAATAACTAGGAATTACAAGTGGATGGGGTTTCTACAACAATTTAATTTGGTGATTAAGTAGAATAAAGGAAACAACAACAAGTTGGTTTTCATTCTATCAAGGCCACCCACATCAAAGATCACAACTTTGGCGACTCTTATGCACATGGATCCATTCACCCATGATTCATATAGAGAGGCATATTGAGAGGATGAGGAATTCAAGTAGTTGTTTCAAAAATTACAAAGTTAGAGTCATGCGCACGATGGAGACAACACCATTGACTACCATCTCTAGGATGGGTTACTCTACAGGGCGAATAAGTTAGTTTTTCCTAAAGGTGAGATATTGTAGATGATTAGACAGGCTCACACCCCTAGGGTTATAGGGAACTTTGGTGTAGGGAATACAGTGGCCAACTTGTAGAGGTATGTGTATTGGACTAAGATGCAAGAGCAGGTAGCTAGGTCCATAAGAGGATTCATGATTTTTTGTATCGAAATTTCTAGCATCATGAAATAGGGTCTATATCATCCCTTAATTTTAATCACTCGTCCTTGGGAATGTGTTTCCATGGAATTTGTGGCAGTTTTACAAACAACTAAAAAGGGACATGACTAATTATTCGTGGTAGTTGATAGGTCAACACAATGTATGCTTTGATGCCTTTTCAGAAGAACATTAGTGTACAATAAGAAAGAAACCTATTCTTTGGATAGGTTTGGGTGCACTTTGGGATACCAAGGAGCATCATTTTAGACAGGGACACAATATTTCTCAATGAATTTTGGACTACATTGTGGGATAAGATCAACATGAAGTTGAAAATATCTACAACCTTCCATCCACATAGAGATGGGCAGACAGAAGTATTCAATAGGACTTTGGTGCATTTTATAATGGGATACAACCAAAAAAATATGAGTACCTTCAATTAAAATCAAGTATATATATGACATTCATACAATAGAGAAGCCCACAATTCTACAGGAAAGTCCCCATTTGAAACCTTTTTGGATATTTTATGCCTTAACCTTTGGACATTGCATATGGACAACAAGGAGCATTCAAGGAGGATATTATAGAAGACACCTTGAGGGTTGAAAATTTTATAAAGAAAATTAGGAAGATCCATATATAGGTACAAGATAAACTACAAAATGCACAAGAGAAATATAAGGCCGGGCGTGATCAACATCGAACAAACAAATAATTCAAGGTGGGAGACAAAGTATGGCTATAGTTGAACAAGGAGTCACTACAATTGGTGATAAAATCAAGGCTTTGAGGTATCAAACCTTCAATATAGTAGAAAAGGTGGGTGATAATTACTATCAGCTTAGTTTTCCACCATATAAGCACATTTACTTAGTTCTAAATGTAGATAATTTGAAGCTTGATGAGCCTTCCATGCTACATCTAGAAACGGTACAAGTATTAACTTTTATGGAGGACTTGGCACCATATTCTCAAGAAGAGTTTAAATAATATACAATTTTGTAGAGGAGGTTGAGAAATATAATATAGGGGCAACATTCCCTTTGGAATATTGGTTTGAAAGGAAAAAATCCAAGAAAATCTAAATGGTACACCAAAGAGGTGGAGGAAAAATTTCCTCACCTAATTTAGTAGAATATTTTCGAGACAAAAATACTCCCAAAATGAGGAGGTGTAACCTGGGTTGGATAATTATATTTTTTTTCATCCATATCAATGCTTTCAGAGTGGAAAAAGTTTAGGAATAAACTCTTAGGACCATTTTTACCAGCGGAACCTAGTTTGGAAAATTGGGGTTTGAAACCTTTCGGGAGCATTTTGAGGCACCAAACAATGTTTTTTTGGGGTAAAAAAATTCTTCTTTAGAGTTTCACCTTTTTTTCCCTATTTTTCACATAGAAAAATTTCCAACGGTGCAAGAATCGCATCAGTCGGAGCCCGTATGTGAAAGATATGCCACTTAGAAGTTGAACTTACTGTTTTCACCGCCATAATTCGAGAAGATGCCACATCAACCCCCATTATTCATGAAAAAGGGGCTAGACACATGATTATAATGTGGAACACTCTATAAGATTCTGTATTTTACATATGGTTAAGAGTTGAGGTATTCAAACCTAACCACTAGTAGGCTATCAGGTTGTGTTATAACTAGGGCACTAAGAGGAAAAGGGGTTCCATTATTTTGAGGGAATTTGTTCCATAGCTGAGAAGAAATAGGCAAGAGGGATAGGAGGTAGAGCACAAGGATAGGATTCATGCACTATAGCATCCCATAAGCCACAATCCATACTTCTTTGTACTCGCAACTATATTTCCATTCATAGAAAGAGAGCTGAGTGGCCTCACCTTCCAACTAGGTTTTTATCCCAGAAGAGTTTCCCAGGTCATATCATGTGTCAAATGTGTGTGTGATATTTTATTTCATTGTTCTCTATTTTTTTCATGATTTTAAATTTGCATGCATGCACTATTACAAGTAAATCTAGAGATCCATACATGTAATTAAACTATAATAGTTTATAATTTCAAATTTTAAATATAATTTTTCAAGATTTTTGGTTACGAAATGTCTAGTGGAATTTCCACGACAATTTATGGATTTTTCATCTTTCTTACAATTTTTTGCTTCTTCTTCATTTGATTCATGGTTGGAGTAATCATGGGCCTTATGTCATTTTGTTTTTTTTGTTACCTTCAATGCTTATTCCTTTAATATTGACTTCTCTTTTTCTATTCTCATTTCATATGTAGTGATGGTTCCATTTATTTCATCCATATTTAGATTTTCAAGTTCTTTAATTTCTTTAATGGCTTAGATAATTGTAGCAATATCAAGGGAAGAAATATCAACACCTTCTGCGCAATCAGTAATTCCTCGATATTTTCACTGAGTCCTTTGATAGTATTAACAATATCATCCACAAAAATAAATAGCACTGCAATGTTTTCATCTTCATCCATATTCAAAATCTCAAATTGCCATCTATTAGCTTGAGGATTTTCCTTTTCAACTTTTTATCTCCTTCATAGATGTTTTGTATCTTGTCCCATATGTGTTTTACAGAATCAAACTTAATCACCTTGACAAATTTTAATTTTGATGGGCCATTTAAAATGGCATTCATAGCTTTTATTATTTTCCCAAAATCCTTTTTACCATATTAATTAAATGAAATGATTGTTCGAACTTTATGACCATTAAATACAAATAAACAAATTTCAATACTGATATAATTAGGTAAGTTCTTATCCTTACCTTCCAGAAATCATAGTTTGATCCATCAAAGAGTGGAACCTTACTTGTGAAAGAATCGTCTTAAATAGTCGTGGTCCTTCTGAGATATTCCTTCTAGTGGTTAGATTTATTTTGAAGGATCCTACTCTTATACCAATTGTTGGATTCACAAGTATACTAAGGGGGATGGGAAGGAGGATCAATATAACACATTATTTTATACTTATTTAAACATTCAAACACCATAAAGAATAAATCAAATAAGAAAAACATAAGGAACAATATATACATGGAAACTCTTTCGAGAGAAAAAAAGAAAAATTCTTTAAACGATAAGTTTTTGTATGAACCAACCTATTATTATTCTTGGGTGTGTGTCATCTTCTTTCCATGACTAGCCCCACCTATATTAGGTGGGAAGACCTACCTATGGTTTTGTGCATGGGTTTAGCACATGGTTTTGGGCATGATGGTTTTCTAACCATGGTATTTTGTAGATCCGGTCAAGGAAACTATGGTTATGTTCTAATCAAGGGTTAACGTATTGGGGTTTATGAATTCTTCAGCGTGTATATATATGTATTGTAACATTGAAAGGAACATAATGAAAAATAAATATGGTAGTTCCGGTTTTGGGATCCAAGGGAAAAGCTATGTGTATATTTGTTTTATGTTTTATACTATCACTATTTTTTATAAACTGTTTTAAGAGTCTATTTGAAAATAATTTATCTACAAGGTAAAAACCTACAATTATAATAATGTGTAGGAACTAACCTATAGGAGACACCAATCCCCTCAAATTTCAAATTTGTAGTAACCAACCTATAGGAGACATCAATCCCCTTTGTTTTCTTTTCTATAAACGTATTCTTCAAAGAATGACTTTGCTTCTCTGAATTCTTGATGATCCCTAGTATTTCACCAAGGATGTTGCAACTCCTAAGACTTCTCAACTTAAATTAT
>JAXQQM020071746.1:0-91162 GCA_034641835.2 Pinus albicaulis | reverse complement strand
AGGTGATTAATATACTTCGAGTATCGAAAATAGTGTTCATTTTTATATAGCCAATTATTTTTATTAATATGTTTGTGTTTGTTGATGACCAATAAGGGAGAATCAATAGATTTCTGAATTAAAATATTAATATAATTAACGCTGAAATATATAAAAAAAATAGATGACAATAGTTCATTAACCATGATTATATAGACTAAGTTTGACTATGTTCTCAACACCATTTTGTCCACAATTAAGTGTGATCATATCAACATAAATAATAATGAAATATATATGATTCGGTTGACCATGGATGATCACATTAAACAATTATTTTCAATGGATGAGCGTCTACACTTAAAAATTGAGTAAACCTATAATTAGATAAGTAAAAAAAACAATTAAAAAAAATAGTTTTCTTTTTTTTCCTCTAAAATATTTTCCCTTAGGGATGACATCATCATCTTGAATCCTATTGGTTCTTTTGAAGTTAATTTTGTTAGTACATTTTTTGTTTTAAGGCCCATTTTTTACCTTAAAATTCCTCAAATGCAAGACCATGGTTGATTATGGTTGACATGGTTGACCATGACCATGTTGATTATGACTGTGAGCATTGAAGATTGTGACCATGGTTTTCCATGATTATCTATGGTTAACCATGGCAGAATATGGATGAGCATGGTTGACATGAACACGGTTGAGTATGGTTGACCATGGTTGAGTATGGTTCACCATGTTTTCTTATGTATGACCATAGTTGAATTTTGTTAGCCATGGTCAATTGTGTTTGACTTTACTAGATTTTGGAAAATCACATCTGTCAAAGGTTGAATTTGGTTGACCATGTTTGACTATTATTTATTAGCCATGGAAGAAGTTTGTTGAACTCATTTGACTTTGATAAACTATGGTGGATAGCAGAACATAACTCGATTGTACATTTTGGGAATATTTTATAACTTGATAGACAGGAGAGAAGTCAATGTTTGACCTTTCTCTTGTTTGTAAGATTTTAGAATATTCTTGAAATCTGCAATCAAGATAAGGATGGGTATGGTGGACCATGGGTGAACATGTTGACTATATGTAACCATATTTATTGTATTTAACCATGATTGAATATGGTTTACCATGTTTTACCATGACAACCTTTTGTTGACCATGGAAACTTATAGTTGAACATGGTAGACCACATTTGACCATGGCGAACTTTCATTGACCTTTATTGACTATAGTTTACTTTGGCTGACTATGGTTGAGCATGCTTGAACATGACCATGACCATGACCATTACCATGGTTGAGTATGGTTGATAATAGTTTACCAAGAACATGACCGTAGATGAATATGGTTGAACATGGTTTCTGACAGTAGAAAAAGGTTTACCATAGTTGTTAATAGTTGACTATGTTTGACCTAGGTTGACCATGATTATGGTTAATTGTGACCTTGTTTAATAATGGTAGACCATGACCATGACTGATTGTATTTAACCATGGATGACTATGGTTGAAAACAAATATGTCCATCGTTGACCATGACCATCACCATGGTTGGTTATGATTAATTAAGGTTGTTTTTTAGCTTAGTTTAAGGTCCGTTGACTATATTGAGCTACCTATAGTTTAGCGTGTTGATTATGTATAACCATGGTAAAGTCACAATGTAATTTTCATCATGTTTGACTAGTGTTGATTTGTTGCATTCTCAATTGTTGACAATGAGCATGATTGACTATGTTTCACCATAATTGACAATGGTTGACCATGACCATGACTATGATGATGGTTGACCATATGCATAGTTGATCATGATTTACCATGGTTGTCCTTGCCCATTGTTCAATCTTGATTGATTATGTTGAATTGAGTATTGTTAAAATGTGATGTTCCTTAGTGGTTATTTAATAAATTATTGATTGACTTATATAAACCATAATTATCTTTAATTTACCATAATTTTATGTAGACATAATTGACTATAATATTTTATGGTTCATTTTGGTCACATTCTATCATTTGACAAAGATTCTATTGTTCACTGAGAATAGCTTTTATTCATCATAATGTGACACTATTTTATATTCATCACATTATACTGTTAAAAAAAATTTATTGTTCATTTTTATCACATTATACCATTCGACAAGGATTCTATTGTCGAGTAAGAATAGCTTTTATTCATCATAGTGTGACACTATTTTATATTAACACATTATAATGTTAAAATATCTTTAATAAAATATGACATAAAGATAATTTTTGGCCATCAGCTTTACATAGTTGTATTCATGTGATATGTTGAATTTAATCACATTACAAGATAACATCACATTGTAATGTTCTTTATAATTATATCAAATAGAAAATTACTTAACTATTATATTTATGTGAACTGTTCCTGAATGATAATGTTGCATTCTCGTATGAATACGAGTTGACTTATAAGAAAATGGTATGTTACTCAATGATCATGTTAAAGCTATCGGAGCTCAAGTTAAAACGGCATAGCATTGCAATTATGTTTAAAACAGATATAGAGTGGTGAGGTTTGGATTGCTACTCCCGGGTTAAACTAAACTGTATTGGTTGCTCGTCCTATGGGAAACTGTAGCTAGATGTTGACAAGCTGCTTCAGTGATTTTCTGAGATTTTCTCTTGTCCTGCATTGACACAGTGAAGGCCACCTCTGATTTTTTAGCCATTCCTTTCCACCGCCTTGATGGTATCTGTTAGGCAGCTCAGAAGCCAGTTTCACACAGGGAGAGTGAGTTGAGTGGTATGGATCGAATTTATTTCCACATTCTGCCAAAGATATAGAGTTCAGGAGATGGCACATATGGGTCAGTCGGAGAATTTGCTTTAATGAAAGATAAGGTCGGCCGAAGGGTTCTGTGTCTGTGTTACGCGTAGGTACTTACTCAATTTTTTTACGTTCAAATTCTTTTTATGAATAATCTTTCTCATTTAATTTAATTAATTTAATTACAGATTTAGAGAATATTTTGAAATTTAAAAATACAATGAAATTAAACAATTAATTTCACTCTTATTCATTACATTTCAAAATTATCTTAGTTATGATATATCTTAATTTTCATAATTTAAAAAAATTCATAAAATCGATTAATTATAATTCTATTTTAAATTATTTTATTATTAATTATAAAATAATTAATATATGAGTTAAATATATATATATATATATATATATATATATATATATATATATATAAACATGGAACTCTGGTGCAACTCAGCATCTACCAAGTATAGGCCAGTCAAATCTCTTGAGGTGCAAATAATTAAACTACATTACCAACCTAGATCCATCTTAACTTTGGATCTATCAGTATTGCAAACTTTTTGACTGACAAGTGTCCCCAGAATTGACCCAATCTCTTGAAGTGCAAATAATTAAACAACATTACTAACCTAGATCCATGATAACTCTTGATTTACCAAGTATTGCAGAAACATTTTGAAGATTAATAGATTTGATGTTCTACGCTACTTGGTACATGTTTGGAGTTAGATGGATCTAGGTTGTACTCGTCATAACTTATAAACGAAATAACCTATAACCTTTTTCACCAGAATCCAGAGATACAATTTCAAGCAATACTGTGATTTATTGTTGCTTAGAATACATTTTTGAATGCATAAATGGATTTAGCACCCAAAGCCCCTTGCGGGACTCAAATTCTACACACTATATAACATAAACTCATTTTTTTTAAATCTTTACTGGATTTTAGTTAAAATTAACGAGAAAAAATGTCGTGGAAAAGTCCATTTCGTAAGTTAGAATACACCTTAAATTTGTATGTGCTTATTAATTAACTTTAAATATGGTTACAAAATCATTATTAGTCCTTGTTAAGGAAGGACTCTAGCAATCAATTTGCTCATTGACTATTATTAGTTTAGCATTGACCAATGCAACTTATAATGTTTAATTTTGAAAATTAAATATTTTATCCAATATTAATGTCATGTGGATAACTGCATCACACATTTTATGCCATAAATTATTGATATGATTCTAAGGTTCATGCATGATTTTTAGATATCTGTATACTTATTTGTCAAGTAGTCTTTAAGTGTGACTTTTTGTAAAGTTTTCTTGTTTATTTTATAATATAATTTGTCTAGAATTTGATAGGGATTCATTGAAATCAATGTCACATAGTTCGAGTTCGAGTTCAGGTTCAACAATGATTAGGTTCAATTTGAATTTGATTTTTTTGATGAGGTAAATGAGGTTCACCATTAAGTTCTCATCTATATATATATATATATATATATATATATAATGAATTAGAGGATAAAATAGTAAGAAATCAACATCAATAAACATAAAAAAATGTTATCACAGACATGGAAACTACAAGGATAAATTACCAGTTTGAGTTGTGACATGAGGTTATGAGTTTTTATCTATGTACTTGGTTAATGACTATGAGGTTCAATGAGGTTTGTCGAACCTCAATTTTTTTTAAGGTTCACCAAAATTCAAACCTTAAGGTTAAAGTTCGACGAACCTTGTGACATAGATTGAAATCATAAGTTTGAAAAGTGAACTTTTCACAATTGAATTTACCTGTGTTTTTTTATGGTGATGAATCCATATATATAGTCAAAAAAACTTGTTTAAACAACACAAATCAAAGTTTGGTCACAATTGTTTTAGCCAGATTTCGACCAGAAATTTGTTGGGAACTTCAAAAAGTTTCACTTAAAGACTAAAATAAAATCCAAAAAATACCAAACTCCTTGAAATCCAAAAATAAAATATTTGAAAATAACTCATATTCTTGTAAAAGATACCATATGTACCATTAGTTACTTCCCACTATAATTTAAGCAAGTCTTTAAATAAAAAATGGATATAAATAACATTTAAATAAATATAAATTCAATATATTAAGTGGAAATTTTTAAAAAATGTTGACATATTATCTTTCTTACATTACACCTAATATCTACACATCTGGCCTATACTGGATTGTAGTGCACCTCTAGATGCAATAAAAACCTATGACCCACCTTTGCGTTTTCAACTCTCATGAGTGTAATTTCCTTCCCCTCCATCGAAAAGGCGGCTTCATACCATTCTTTTCCAAATTTTGCTCTCTTTTGTCCATTTTTGTTCCACTGAAAATAACGCAATATCTCATTTGATTTAATTCCTCAAAAGGAAAACATGTGTATGGCCATGAATGATCAACACCAGGAAGCTTGCATCTAATGTTTCGTGGCGCTTATAAGCATTTATGCCCGCATTTACACCTTGTTTTGTTATATTTTACAAAACTACATCCCATAATCAAATTATCTCTTAAAGTTTTATTTATTTTTATCGTAATCAAATTATAATTATTATATATATATATATATATATATATATATATATGAAGAGACATGTTATATTGTTTTTAATTTTGTTAAAAAAAATTTGAATTTTTATTAGTTTTGAATTTTTCAAACAGATTCTATGATATTTATTAAAATTTTGAAAAAAAATAAATATTAAATTGAATATTTTGAAAATTAAAAAATAAATTTTAATTTGTTAAAATGTAAATTGTTTTATTGATAACTATTTTTATGTGGTTAAAAATTGAATTATCACATATAAAAATTATATTAAAAAATAAAAATCTAAAAAAAAGCCTATGCGCTTAATAATTTAGCTTTTGTTACAATAACATGGGTGAGTACCATGGCTTATCAATATCAATTCGAAGGGATTACATCTAGTTATCTCAAAGATGTAAAGGTTAATTGAACCTATGACCTCCTAATAGCAATATACTTTAACAACAAGATCTTAACTAATTAAACTAATCCTCAAAATTAAACAACAAACTTTATTTAAATTAATTAATTACAAATTTACAATAATTCATATCTTTGCACTTTTATAAATTTAATATTTAAAATAAGTGTAGGAATATGAGTACCTTGGTGACTCAATTTTAGAGGGTTTACCATGAAATAACAAAAGCATCCCTCCTCAATTGTGGATTTTATATTCATTTGATAAACATTTATATTTTTACAAGATTTTGATATCATTCTCATCAAATGTGGATTTAGTATTTCGCTGAAAAATATTTATATTTTGATAAAAAAAAATTTATATTTATTAGAAAAAATAAGGTAAGATGGTTCCATCACAACGTTGAATTGGATTTTTTTGCAAACTGCATGCAATGTTTGTCTCCATGAAGCCCCATATCAATTTACTTATTTTTAAAATTTGTTTGTAATATGTATGGATATGCACTATTATTAATGTACCAACTTAGGTTGATGATGACTTTGTTTAATTATTGTAGACCATGATTATGGTTGATTGTGTTTGTCCCTAGATGACCGTGGTTGAAGACAAATATGCCCATGGTTAATCATGACCATGACCATGGTTGACTATGATTAATCACGGTTGTGTTTAATTTTAGTTTAACTTTTGTTGACTATTTTGAGCTAATTATGGTTTAGCATGTTGATTATGTATAACCATGGTAAAGTGACATTGTGATTTTCATTCATGGTTAACTTGTGTTGGTGTATTTGTATTTTTAATTTTTGACCATGAGCATGATTGACTATGTTTACCATGGTTGACTATGGTTGACCATGACCATGATGATGGTTAAACATGTACATGGTTGATTATGATTTACCATTCTTGTCCTTGTCCATTGTTCAACGGAGTGGTTGACTATCATGTCCAAGTTGAGTATTGTTAAATGTGATGTTTTAGTGGTTATTTCACATATCAATGTTTATATTGGTTGATTTATGTAAATAGTGGTTTTCTTTTAGTGCTTTATGGTTTTATGTACCTGGTGTATAGTTATCTATGGATTTGAATTTTGTCACATTCGTCATTCAACATGAGTTTTCATTAGATAGTGATATTGAATTTTATTCATCGTAATATGACATCATTTATGTTCATCATATTGTGATGTGGGGATACAATAAACACATTATGATGTTCGAATATGTTTGTGATTTTTTGATGTTGAAACATGCTTATTACATTGTAACATTTATGTTTACCCACATTAGAATGATGAATGATGAGATATGTTTATTAGAATATGACATAATATCTTTGTCACATTATAATGTTCCTGCATCAACTTCACATAGCCATATTCATGTATAACTACATTCATATAAATATATGTTGAATTTAATCACATTCCAAGACACAATGATGTGAAAAACTTGTGAATGATTATGTTGCATTCTCATATAAGGTGACTTATAAGGAAATGTTGCATTTCTCGGTGATTATGTTAAAGCTATTGGAGCTCAAAGTTAAATCGTCATGGCATAGCATTGCATTTTCTATTTAAAACATAGAATGGTGAGGTATGGATTGCTACTAGCGGGTTAAAAGTAAACTGTAATAGAACTTGGTATGAGGACAAGTTTTGTACTACTTGTTGCATCTATGGAAGCTATTTAGATGTTGACATGTTTCAATGATTTTTAGCGGTTCTATCTTGTCATGTAGCATACATGTTGCATTGAGGCAGTGAAGGTCTCGTGTGTTTTCTTAGCCATTCCTCTCACATACACCTTTATTGATGCTGTCGGCGGTTCGGATACCAATTTCTCCCACAAATTAGAGTTGCGGGGAGAGTGAGTTGAGGTGTATGGATCATATTTATTTACACTGTACGCAAACATATAGAGATCGGGAATGAAGTTGATGGCCCAAATGGGTGAGTCGGATAATTTGCTTTAATGGAAGATAAGGTCGGTGGACGGCTTCTTTGTCTATGTTAGGCATAGGTATTCTAACTCGGTTATTGATGTTCAAGTTATTTCCATGTCAAGTGCAATGAACGCACAGTATGAATGGATTAATTCATTTCGAACTCTACGTTGTCTTTCATCTCCAAATTTCCCTAAATTTAATTTAATTATAGATTTCAAATATTTTATAATATGTTTGAACATAAATTTAATAATATTTTAAAATATGATGAAAAAAAAGTAAATATACTAAACAATTAACTTTGACATCACATTAAGAAAAATATCCTCATATCATCATTTATATGAAAATAAAGTACATACACTACGACAATCACATCACTGCGTCGACTTTCTGAAAGAGTTGATCATATGATTTTATCCATGGCCCCATGTGAGGGATAAATCATGCGAGTCTAGACGCACAATGGATAAAAAGAGATCGGGATTTCAACATCGTTTTTGAATAAATGGTGTCGATAAGGTTTATAATTTTAGAAAATTTGATGAAGGTTTATAATTTTCATAAATTTGATGAATGCTGCTTTTAAATCAATGTGGGTGGTAAGGTTCATATCGAGTCAAAGTACACTACTATATAAAAAAATAGACCATACACCATAGCAATCGCATCGCACAAGTAGTACATCATGATAAAAGTTGATCATAAAGTTTATCCATGGCCTCATGTGAGGGATAAATTGTGCGAGTCTAGACGCCTAATGGATAAAAGAGATCGAGTTAAACGTCGTTTTGAATCAATTCTGTCAATAAGGTTTATCTTGTTCATAAATTTGATGAATGTCACTTTTAAATCAATGTGCGTGATAAGGTTCATATCGGAGTCAAAGTTTAAATTGATTTGTCTTTATATTCTAGGCTCTTCGAGATAAATTTAGACTAGGCAAAGCCCTTACAAATAGATTCGAAAAGTTGGAAAATGTGGTAGAAAATTTTATCCCACGTCGTCATAGGGACGAAAAGTTCATCATAAAACGAGAGACGGCATGCGGTTCCAATTCTAGATTTTACGAAGCTCGGGCGGGGTGGATGCGGCACGAATGTAGGAGTTCTACATCACGGCGCGAGACGGAGACGGTCACGTGATATACGGATACATGGCTCTTATGAGCAAGTGTGTTATGACGAGCCATCTTATTTTGAAGAAACGTATGGGAACCCACATGGGTAGATGCATGGTGGAGGAGTATGACTCCATTGTTAGAAATAGTGCTTGGGAGATTGTTCTAGGCGGCCAGAGAAAATCAATTGTAGGATCAAGATGGATCTACAAGGAGTAGAAGCAAGTTGTTGATGGGAGCGTCGAAGTATAAGGCAAGATTTGTTGTCGGGGCTTCTCACGGATTGAGGGATTGACTATGAAGAAACCTTTGCACTGTCGCATGGTATTCTTCCATACGGATGATCCTTGCTCTCTTGGTGTGAGATGGAGTTTGCACATTCATCGGATGGATGTAGAGGAAACTGCCGTTCCTTAATGGGATCATTGAGGAAGAGGTGTACATTGAGTAACTTTGAAGGATTTGAGATCTTCGACAACGATTAGCATGTGTGCGGACTCAAAGAGCGTTGTATGAGGTACAGGCTCGCACTCCGTCTTGGTACATTCGGATACGATAACTATTTCCACTTTGGACTTAGCTTCACAGTGAGGATACAAGCTTGTACCAAATTGTGGTTGAGGATAAGCTTTTGATCATTGTACTTTATGTTGATAATTTAATACTAATAGGTGATGGCTTGATTGATACACTCATACGAGGTAGATCTTATAAAGAAGGGTTTGAGATGAAGGATTTGGGCCTCCTTCATTATTTCTTGGATTGTAAATATGGCGGCGGGAAGGTGAGCGTTTGTGTCTCGAGAGGCAAGTATGCCGGGGAGATCTTGGAGAAGTTTCACATGCAAGTGCAAGCCTATCGACACTCCACTTCTGAAAATTGGAAGAAAGAGGATGCTACATCGACGAGAGGTAGTGGATGTGCTTGTTTATCAACAATTGGTAGGTTTTCTCATGTGTTGGTCAATACAAGACCGGAACATATGCTGTACGGTGAACCACTTTCACAAGCGATGGTTAAAAGCCACTAGCTCTTTTGGAAGGAAGGCAGAAGCATGTTTTGAGATATCTTAGGGGCACATATCGGTATGGTTTATGGTACGGATAGACGGATGAGGTGAATTTGCATGGCTTCACGGTCTGATTAGAGCGGGGAGAAGCCCAACAAACAAAGAGGCACATTAGGAGAGGATTTTAGGTATCGAATCTACGGTAGTTTCTTGACACAGCAGAAACAAAGATTTATGTATCAGTTAGGAAAGCGAGAATATGGAAACAATTTATTGCATGCGGCCCTCTGAATGAGGAAGATTACCGGATTTGGTTTGTTCGGTTCACATTTAGATCCACGGTGATTTATTGTGTATTCAAGGTTACAATAAACTCTCTGATTAATCCTATGTTTCATGATAGATATAAGCATATTGATATACGGTATAATCATATCGAAGGGTGTGTTCGGTGGGAAGATCATGTTGCTTCGGTACATTCCTACGAAAGGATCGGGATGCGGATATTCGACGAAGCGCTCACCGAGGGGGAAAATTCGAATACCATAGGCGGGGATCGGGAGTGAAAGTAATCCCTATCTTGTTGAGAGGGTGTTGAAATTCAACAATATGATGAGCTTAGTGAAAAATATTCTCTCCTTCACTAAGGTAGGCCCACGAGGGCTATTTTTTGGCGAAAGTCTATTTTTAGACATGATAATCATGTTCTGATTGCGGTGCTATTTGTGGATGGTTGGTCAGAAGGATTGGAAAAATAGATGAAATTCTATTTTGTGAAAATCATACAAACGTATATTCGCCATAGAGATTGCTACGATCACACCTTTATTTGACTTCATGCACGATCTGAGAATCTCTTCTACTATTGATCATTAATTGCGGAAATAAAATCAGTGCATGTGCACATTAAAACCATAAACATTCACACATACGAACACAATGTTTTTATGGGAAAGCTTAAGGCGAAAACCCCCAACTATACGTATATTATGTGTCATATAGATCATGTAACGATCATCTATTATAAGCTCCTCACAAGCTCTTAGTACAATATCCAATTGTTGGGAAAAATGCGAGGGAAGGGGGGGGGGGGGGGGGGGTGAATGCGGTATTTAGTCTTGAGGCGAAAACTTTGCTTTTCCTTTCTCTAAAACCCATACGCTACTTTAATGAAGCCAACTCGCTGCAAATATCCTTAATAAAACTCGTGTATTAACGAGAGAGATTTCATTATCTTGATAATTCTTAGCTTAGATCATTGCATCATTCCTTTGTTAGATGTTTAGTAAAAGCGATGGCTTATGTGTAGTAAAATAGAATAAAACATCACACATAAGCAACACACATGAACACTAGGGATTTAAGGAACAGGCCAATTCATGAGAAAACCACGTGCCGTCGTCTCGGTCTTCAATATTTTATTATAAAGAAAACATTGTACAACCATGTGCGGCGTAGACTCATGCAAGCCACGCGAGCACCCACCGAAGGCTGACTTCTCTCGTTTACCATCTCTCACCGGAAGGCTACGACCTATCTCGTTTACAGGCCTCTGCGAGAGAGCCTACCCCACACTTGCTCGTTTGCCGGCTACCTTTGGAAGACACAACCCCCTCCTTTGAATGCTTCCGACCCTCGGCACCATTGCGGACCACGTTTCATCCTTTTCATACGCATCCAACGGCTTCCATACAACACAACTTGTGAGCCACTTTTCATCATATTTTCGGAGGCGGACCCACTCCACATTTCGCTCCAACATTCATCAAACTAAAACTTATAACCCCATCAATTCATTCATTGAATCATCAACCAATCAACCAACGACTTGATCTTCAATTAACATAATCGACAACATATTCATCATTCAAATAACCCGATTACGTATGAATACATCGATGGCCGGATATGATGAGAATAGCAAAACGAGATCGGAGCATTTCATTCCATAGCCCAGCAAACCTAGATTCCATACGCGCTTTTGCTTCCTTTGAACTGCTGACATATCGCGCTTTCATGCGGACCTGCAAGTAATAGCACGGCCATTCTCGAGAAGCCCTGTACGCCCCATACGCGCTTTTCCTTAAGCGAGACCGCGTATGCACGCGCAGCACTAACGACGAACACAACGTATGCATCCCCAACAACACCGGGGTATGCGGCTCTTCGGATCGGATAAACATTCGAGATTTCATCCTTTACTTCAGAAAGTATTTTGCATCATCTCGAGTCTAAAAATTCATAAATAGATCAAAGAAAATACCTGCATTTCAGATCTAGAAGTCCTCTTCATCTGATACTGCTTCATAGGTACATCATAGATTCAAATCTATCAATCAAGAACAAAGTTCATCCGTACGGAATATTCCTTAGAGAATTTATTCATTCACAACCCTTACTCATACACCTTGCACTATGATCTTCTTCTCCTTAAATAGATTTAGCCTTTGTCGATACTATAAGTCCAAAACCACACAACTACTAATGGTATTCCTGGACGGGATCAAATAGATATTCAACGCTCAATACAAGTAGTTAATACCATGGTAACACCCTGGTTATAAATTTAGGCGCAAATGAACATACGACTTGGTACATACTTTTCGCGTTCTGCGCTACTTCTCCTTAACAAACCGACATACTGCTTAACGACATCATATTTATCATTTTTCCTTTCTTCGTATACCGGAGTTATTACGCAGATACGTTTAACACATAGATACATCAAGGACAACTTCATCGGGCGAGTTCCATCAAAGTCAACACATTGTATCACGGCCCCTTAACAATCTTCCTCAACTTCATCAAGTAGGTTTCCATCAGAAAAAATTCGTCAAGTTAGGTTGTCATCAACTTACCTATCAAATGATTGCCATCAAGGACAACACTCTTGCATCATATAGCCAACAATCTCATTTCATCAAGTAGGTTTCCATCAAGGACGACACATACCAACAATCTCCCCCTTTGGACTTGATGGCAACCATGATGGTGTTTGATCACACAACAGATAGATACATTGATTATAACTTAAATTATGCAAACACCATGATACTCTCCCCCTATTCAAACACCATGTCACTCTCCCCCTTTGACATCAAGGGCAAGGCGGATGAAAAACCAAAACAAGGTTTTCTCCTTATGTAGAAAGAAGAAAGAGCTGCGGCCAGTCTGATGCATGAAATTACCTTATATTTACTGAGTTCATGCTAAATCTTAAAACATATTATTCAATGAAGTACATAACTCTATGACCTTTCTATCACAAGGACTCATACCTACATCAATGATCCAACCAAGTGGATTTATATGTGACTCAAGTACCCAACCATTTGGGTTTACACATTTGACTCAACTACCCAACCAAGTGGGTTTACAAATTTGACTCAATTGCTGTAACCAAGTGAGTTTACATATTTGAGCTTTGAAAGTCCTTACATGGTAATTTGTTACAATTTTACATCATATAGGTCTATTTGTGACCTTTTCATTAATACAAATATTACTTTTATAATGAATCAAGATAATCCTTGAGATCGAGGATCACGAGAAAATCAAGAGAATACCAAAAATACATCCTTTCCACATGACCAATGCTCCCCCTTAGCTTGTGCATCACGAACACGTTCAACGACAATCATCAAGGAGCATCTTCATCAACAATATCGACCAAAACAGAATTATGAAAAGGCGGAACACCACGGAAGATACCAAACGATGCGGTACATCTTGAAGAATCTTCGACCACGAATAATTTTGTCGGCAAATACCCATACGTGGTTTTACATGTATGAACTTGCGTATATACACGACTTTCTTTCAGAAATCCGCGTATCAGCTTAATCTTCTAAATTTAATCGGATGGTCTGAGAGGTAGAAACATCTCTGGCAATAAAGAAATTTGGTCAACTACTGGAATATGTAAGAAAGGATAGATAGGACGATGTAGTTGTGTTTTCAAGTGTCATCCAATAGTTGTAGCATAAGCACATCGGTAACCAAGTCTTCGGACTCTTTGCGGCATCAGAAATTCTTCCAAAAGGAATTATCATACCGAACAAATTCTTCAATAGACAATATGTGTCAAGCAATCATCCATGTGATACGTATCACCAAGATCTTCATGATTTACCTTTTATTCTAATAAAAAATGTATGTAAGATCTCAATCGTGTCACAAGTCACTTGACGGCAATCTCTGCATGATTTATCCTTTCTTTGAATCATAAGACTTCCATCTTATCCATGTGTAAAAACAAAGATATTCTTCGGCAAAAAAGAAATTGAGTTTCATATTTATAATCTCATCATAGAAAACCATGTCATCATAATTTAGAGGAAAAGAACTAAGGAATAATGAGATACAATGCCAGCAATGCAATCATTAGATGTTAGGCGTGCTCCCCCAGACACTGTGTTCACGATCTTTAGCTATCTTGTTGTTTTTTCTTATCGGAAAAGCATATGCATACATCTTCAACGTAACTCGCGTGTATACGCGAGATTTTATTCGATAAACACAGGTGTGCGGAAAGTGAAAATTTCACACTTTCATCTCCCACTGAATTTGTACTACATGCACATGTCTTCTTCACATCGGATGCCTTTACATCGAAAATAAACATTGCAGTGCAAGCCAACTGTGGGAATCATCATGCATTGCTCCCCGTGATGATATGCTAATCCCTATAATGTATCTCATCATCCTGTAACCATTAAGTAAGCTTTAGAAGCGGATGATACAACATTAGGGTCAATATTCTACGTTTCGTGGTCTCCTTCTTTCCGACTTTTCTTGAAACTTCTTGTTGTGTCATGAGAAGTATCCAATTTCTCAAATCTATTCATCTTGCCTCCTTTTCCACATGTCCATACTTGTTACAAGCATAACATCTTCATGACCAGAAAAGTAAGAATAAGGATCATAATGTGTTTCTATTCTTACTTCTCTGCAATTAAGTAGCTATGACCATACTTGCTACATGAAAAACAATATCCCTTGGAAAGAAACCCAGTACCTTTACGTAGCAGAATACATTTGTGTGTATTTGAAACATTCGATTAAATTAGCTGCAACATGCCCATAATTATGACATTTAAAGCATTCAACATTATTGATGCTTCTATAGCTAGGAGGGAAAGATTTCTTTTGAGAGTTCATGATTGTCGGTTGACCTTTTGTTTCTTCCAACACTTCGAGGTTTTGCATTGATATCCTTTGAATCTTTAGCACTTCCTTGTGAACTAGATTCTCCTTTAATAGTTTCATGAAAACCAAGACCAAATTTAACGGAGGAGACTTGTGACTACTAAGAATATTGTCCGAATCTTAGTACTATCTTGAAACCTCAAGAGTTTATCTTTTTCTTCTAATTTACCCACTTTCAAAGATTTACCTCAATCTCCAATTTTTAGTTGCTTCTTCATACTTACTTCGACCTTCTTCCTTCTTCCACTTGATCATTCGAGTTTAAAATCTCTTCTTTGCTTCATTTTATTGTTCTTCAAAACTTTGTAGAAGTTCTTCATTCTTCTTATTTGATTTTTCAGGATACATTTTGAGCGAGATGATTTCTACTTTACGTCCTTCTTTTTTTAAATGATTGTAGAAGTTCTTCATTTTTCTTATTTGATGCTTCAAGATCTGCTTTTAGAAGATGATTTCTGCTTCAAGTTCTTCGTTCTTCTTGTTGGAATATTAGGATCGTCATTTGAATCATTGATTTACACTTCAAGTCTTTTATTTCGATTGGTTGCATAATTGTACAACCTTTGATACTTATCTATCTAACCATTCGGTGTTCTACTCTTTGTCCTTTCATTTGAGAGATCATCTCATTGTAGATAACTTCTCTCTCTTTAAATGATCTTTGTTGATCTTCAACTTTAATCTTAGGAAACTTCTTCTAGATCATAACATTACTTTCTACTATCTTTGCCATTATTTGCACAAGAAAGTGAATCACAAGAACAACAATATAAAATACCATTTTTATCTTCTTCATTTCTGACACACATGTTTTTTGAGATATCTCCTTTTGGGTAGCCTTATTCTGCTTCCTTGCCATGAGCACTAGCATATCTTGGTCAGAATCTTCTTCATCCTCATTTGACATTTTCATCATTATCTTCATTTGTATAATAGCTCTTTCCCTTTCAAGTTGTTTCCCGCTATCATGATTTTCTTCATGAGGACATTTAGCAGCATATTGACCAACTCTTCCACAATTAAAACATTTGAAGAAATACCTTTGAATCTTCCGATTACACAAAGTTTAGATCTTCTCCTGAAAATTTGCTTCTTCTTCTTCTGATGTGTAACCGATTCCTTGACCTTCCTTTTCTTTTCCATTTTACTACATGCCTTAAAAAGGAAACTTCTCTAATTTGAGAGGGACCTTTTTTCTCATTTTCAAAAGTAGTTATAATACCATGTAGTTGAACCATGATAGAGGATTTGCGGAATCTTGCCTTTCTTCAATAAACGGACCTTTTGACTCAAATTTTGAAGTCCAAGATCTTCAGACTTTTTCAACCGGATAGTATCGGTTATGGTTTCACCCAAACTTCTCATGCGATTTACAACATCATCTAGACGTAAAGAGCGCGATACTCTCATCACTATGCATCCTTAAATTTTCATATTCAATTATGAGAGTTTTGGGTTGGCACTTTTACCTTTTATCTCCTTCATAGCTTAGAATGATTTTTGTCCTGCTTCTTTTGCTGAATTGCATTTTGTATCACTTTTAAAAAATTCTGATTCGAGACGGGCTTCCCTAATAAAACATTGATTTCTTTGGCGTTAATTTCACGTATTTCTTCCTTCCTGCTGCATCGATGCAGGAATAATTGCCGGATACGGAAAGTAACCTTCTTCACGATTGCCCATGTACACACCAAGACTTTCGAGATAAGCTTTTGTTCGTATCTTCCCGAATAACAGTTGCTTCCATTGAATAGAGAGTGGCACGGTCTGACTATCGCCATGACTTCCCATTGCGACGGATCTCCTTCCAAGCGATCAGCTTCGCAAAAGGACTTGCTCGTGCAATTGTTGGGAAAAATACTAAGAGGGGGGTGAATCGGTATTTAATGTGATGATTTTTACTTTTCTCTCCTAAAAACCCATCGCTACTTTAATGAAGCCAACTCGCGTATACACGCGGATATCCTTAATAAAACTCGCGTATTAACGATTTAATTATCTTGATAATTCTTAGCTTATATCATTGCATCATTCCTTTGTGATATTTTGGTAAGCGATGGCTTGTGCGGTAGAGCAAAATAAATCATCACCAAGCAACACACATGAACACCGGGGATTTAAAGACAGAAACCCAATTCGGGGAGAAAACCATGTACATTGTTGTCTTAGTCTTCAATATTTTATTATAAAGAAAACATTGTACAACCATGTACGCCTTGGAGACTCATACCGACACGAGCACCCACAGGGGGGCTACAACCTTTTCTCGTTTACCGACCTCTCCTGAAGGAGGCTACAACCCCACTCTCGTTTGACCTCTCACAGAGAAACCACTACCTGCACTCGCTGCCAGCTACCAACGGAAAGGCTACAACCCCCTCCTTTAGGGGCTTCGACCCACCAGGCACCGTACACGGAACCACGTTTCATCCCAATTTTCATCTGGATCCATGACTTCCTTACAACAACTTGTAGGCACTTTCATCATATTTTGCAGTGGACCCACTCCACACATTTAAACTCAACATTCATCCAAACTAAAACTTATAACTTCATCAATTCATTCATTGAATCATCAACCCGATCAACCAACGACTTGATCTTCAATTAACATAATCAACAACATATTCATCATTCAAATAACTTCGAGTTCTATATGAATACATCATTGAAAGATAATAGTAGAACGACAAAAGCCAGTTAGGCATTTTCATTCCACTTGCTTAAATGAGCCTAGATTCCATATGTTCCTTTACTTCAGTGGGCATGGTAACTATACGCGCTTTCATACGAACCTACCTGCGTATATACATGCATTCTTCGAAAGCCCTGTCTGTATACGCGCTTTCCTTAAACGGAACCCTGCGTATACAAGCAGCTGTTGCCCCAGAAAGCGGGCTTGTGTATGCATACGTAACTTTTCAGGGTACAATGTGACTCTTGGTCCGGACGCTTAACTCGATTTCATCCTTTACTTTGAAATTAACCGCTTCATCTCGGATCTAAACATTCCATAAACGAGATCCTGAAAATACATACATTTCGGATATAGAATCCTCTTCGTCACATTTTCTTCATAGGTGCATCATAGATTAGAGATCTATCAATCAGAAACGGAAGTTCATCCATGCGAATATTCATCGAGATTTATTCATTCCACAACCCTTACTCATGCACCTGTTGCACTATGATCTTCTTCTCCTTAAATAGATTTAGCCTTTGTGCGTACTATCGTCAAACCACACAACTACTAGCCATTGTTCTAAGAACGGGATCAAATAGATATTCCGGCGCTCAATACAATGGGTCAATACCATGGTAACACCTGGTTATAAATTTAAGAGCGCAAATAGACATACGCGACTTGATGCATTATTTTCCGCGTGCATATGCTGCCTTCTCCTTAACAAACCCGTGTATGCCTTGTGACACATCATATTTATCATTTTTCCTTTCTTCTGTTACTTTTGAGCTAATCTGTAGATCTATTTAACACATAGATACATCAAGGACAACTTCATCAGGCAGGTTCCATCAAAGTCAACACATTGTATCACATTTCCAACAATCTTCCCCTTAACTTCATCAAGTAGGTTTCCATCACAAATAAATTCATCAAGTTAGGCTATCATCAATTTATCAAGTAGGTTGCCATCAAGGACAACACTCGCATCATATAGCCAACAATCTCATTTCATCAAGTAGGTTGCAATCAAGGAAACACATGCCAACAATTGCTACACACTATCAGTTCGATCTACAATGTCCGTCTATCTCTCGCCACCCGCTTAGGTCTATCTACGGTGCAAACATCAAGAATGGCTCGAATGAAATCGAAATGGTCCAGTTTTGCTCACGCAATCCTCATTGGCATCTCCAACCACCGTGTGTTGCAAATCATGCAACAGTATAGTCACAACTGATAGTCACACTGCTCTTTCACCTACCTCTTCACTGGTCTCCACTGAAACTGTCCATGCACCGTAGTTAACTGATGTATTCTTTAGTTGATTAATGAGTTAATAATTAGTGAATTAATTAATAATTAATTCACACCACTCTCACTAGTGTATCAATCAGTTAGACTAGATACAACTAGCTCAACTATGTTTAACTCAGTTAAATTGAACACAACTCCACCAACTACCTCAATAACTCCCCCAAACTCTATCACATGAGTTCTAACTGAAGTATCCATGCAATAGCTCCACTTAACCCTCAGGAATAGCGTAATTCCTTCTGTCAGCTCCTGTGCCACATCTGTGCACTTAACTGAAGTGCTCCAAGAGAATAAGATAATGTTTATAGTCCAAATATTATTAAGAGCTAATAATATTCGATATATCTATTTTTAGACTGGCAATCTAAAAATAGATTCCGCCCAATATGTCTAAAAATAGAAGTCCATCTATTTTTCCAACTTGACCAACCATCCACAAATAGCATCCTGTAACTCATAGAATATGATCGACATGTATAAAAATAGACATAGTCTAAAAATAGACTTGCACCAAAAATAGCCTGCGGGCCCACTTAGTGAAGGCGACTCTTTTCACTA
This sequence comes from Pinus albicaulis, assembly GCA_034641835.2. Lineage (NCBI taxonomy): Eukaryota > Viridiplantae > Streptophyta > Pinopsida > Pinales > Pinaceae > Pinus > Pinus albicaulis. Next base: position 71,539 of record JAXQQM020071746.1, on the reverse strand, counting down.
AGCTCATCATCTTGTTGCAATCTCAACATATTTTTAGAATATTGGGCGAAGTCTATTTATAGATCCTCAATCTAAAAATAGATGCATGTTGATTATTATTAGCTCTTAATAATAATCAGACTTTAAACAACAGCTTATTCTCTTTGAGCACTTCAGTTCAGTGCACAGATGTGGCACATCAGCTGACAGAAGGAATTACGCTATTCTTGAGGGTTTATTGGAGCGAATTCATGGAGGACTCAGTTAGAACTCAAGTGGCAGAGTTATGACACAATTGGAAGAAGTAGTTATGGAGTTGTATTTAGTTTAACTCAATTAGACTCAGTTGAGCTAGTTGTATCTAGTCTAACTGAATGATACACTGGTGAGAGTGAAGTGAATTAATTAGTTAATTAACTCATAAATAATAAATCATTAATCAACTGAACAATACAGCAGTTAACTACAGTGCATGGAAGTTTCAGTGGAGACCAGTGGAGAGATAGGTGAAAGGGCAAGATAGACTATCTGTTGTGACTATTAATGATGCATTGATTACATCAAACACACAGTGGAGATGCCAATGAGGATTGCGCAGTCAAGGATGGAGTAATTTGAATTCATTTAGAGCTATTCTTCAGCAGAGATTGCACAGTGGAGGCAAGCTAGAAGGTGGCAAAGATCGGTGCATGGATTTGCAAGATTAGGTCTAATTAGTGTATGACGATTGTACTGTACTAAGAGCTTGTGATAAGCTTTGTATGCTTGTATGATATTGTCATATGATCTCCATGTTACATAATATATAGTTGGGGTTTTCATCTTCAGGCTTTCCTGGTTAAAAACTGTGTTATGTGCGATTGATAATTTTTGTTTATGCTTCACATGTGTGTGCAATTAATTGTTTCAGCAAAAGATCAACAAGTGGAATTGATTCTGTATTTTGCATAAAGTTAAATAGTGTGAGATCAGGATAATCAAGGACATATGCATTCTTAGTGCATATAATTTCTATATGGTATCAGAGCGTTGCTGATTGAATATTGCAATTGTGAAGTGAGTTTGTGCTGGTGGATAATTCGAATTTGCTACAGAAGATTCTTGGTGCAGAAATCGAGTATACATTGAAATGTCTTTCAATGGGTTGATATTGGAGTATGCCCTTTATGGGAGCTCAAATTACATAGCCTGGAAGGACAGGATGGAGGCGGTGTTGGAGGATAATGGGTTGAAGGAGTTCATCGATAGTGATGTTCCTAAGCCAAGATCTAGCGATGTTGCATTACTTGATGCATGGCAAAAGAAGACTGCAAAGACGAGGAGGATTCTGTTGGAAGGTGTGAAGGACCACATTGTGTCCAGCCTTCACAGGAAAGCCACTCCATTCTTAATGTGGAAGGCTTTGACAGACTTGTTCCAAAGCAGAAGTGACCAGTGGAAGTTGGTGCTTAAAGACAAGCTCAGAAAAATAAAAATGGAGAAAGGGGACAGTATTCCAAAATACCTCACGAAGTTTTTCCATTGCAAGGATGAGCTGGGAAGTGTGAGGGTTACTGTTGATGAAGAAAACTTGGTGAGCTTGGCTCTCCTTGGGCTTCTGATGATTTGGCATAGCTACGAAGACTCTGTCAATGCATGGGAGAAACTGCCAGGATGGGAGCAACTTTGGTTGGATCTTGTGCAGGAGGAGATAAGGCGAGGTACCAGGGGTGGATCTTCATCAAAGAATTAAGATGAACATAATTGCACTTTGGCTGCCAAAGCAAGGAAAGGGAAGGGGAAGAAAAATCCTTCTAAATCCGGTGCGAAAGGCAAGAAGCAGGACTTGTCCAAAGTGAAGTTTTTTCACTGTCACGAGCATGGACATTTCACCACTAACTGTCCACAGAAGAAGAAGAAGAATAAGCAGGCTGCTGGATCTGTAGCTGGAGAGGTCTTAGCCTCGCAATTTGAGCTGGATTTTTCCTTGATCGCATGCTTGTTTTCAAGCTGCATGGGATTGGTGTGGTATCTTGATAGTGGTGCGTCTTTCCATATGACGGGAGACAAAGAGTTGTTTAGTGACTTGGAGGAGAAGGACCTCCAGATGCATATAGAGATGGGTGATGATGGTCGGTACAGTGCGACTGGAATTTGGACCATTACCTTTGAGAGGGAGTCCGGTAATCCATTCTTGCTGAAGAATGTCATGCATGTTCCAGGTCTGAAGAAGAACTTGGTCTCAGTAGAAATGCTGGAAGACATGGGTTATGATGTTGTTTTCAGTGAGGGAAAAGCCTTCCTTCGACATAAAACAACGGGTCAAATCAAGAAGATAGGGGTTCAAATTAATAATCTCTACAAGCTAGAGGTAGATGGCTGTGCTGCAATGGTGGGAAAAGCAGAAGAAGTGGTGAGCCAGGATGAGGGCGAGTTATGGCACAGGAGATTGGGCCATCTTCACCATGGCGCTTTGATAATTTTGCAGCAAATTTCTATTGGACTTCCCAAGGGTACTCTTGCGCAATCATATTAGTGAAAAGGATGTAAAATGGGTAAGTTTGTGAAGACCACCTTCATGAGAAGGAAAACCGTGCTTTGGTGATCCTGGAGAGAATTCACACAGACATGTGTGGACCATTATCGGTTGCTTCAGTAGTGAAACATAGGTATTATGTGATATTTTTTGACGACTTTTCTCGTAGATGCTGGATCTTCTTCATGTAGAAGAAGAGTGAAACGTTCTCAAAGTTCTATGAGTTCAAGGCATTGGTGGAGAAGGAGTCGGGAAGCAGGTGAAAGCTCTACAGAGTGATAATGGTGGTGAATACATCTCTGGAGAATTCAAATACTTCTGTAGAAAAGAAGGAATTCGAAGAGAACTCATAGCGCCTCATAACCCATAGTAGAATGGGGTTGCGGAGAGAAAGAACATAATGATCGTGGGTGTTGCACGAGCAATGTTGCATGACCAGGGCCTACCGATGCACTTGTGGGTGGAAGCATGCAACACTATGGTTTATTTGCAAAACCGTTGTCCTCATAGAGTACTTGGCATGAGTACACCCGAGGAAGCTTTTACTAGTAAGAAGCCTGATATTTCTCATTTGAAGATTTTTGGCTCACTTGTTTACATTCATGTGACGAAGGATGCCAGGAAGAAGTTGGAGCCGACTATAGAAGTTGGGATATTTTTGGGGTACACAGAAACACCACATAACTATCATGTGTATTTTCCAAATAGTCGGATGACTGTTATGCGACAAGATATAAAATTCAATAAGGTGAAAGCCATGCAGTTGTCGCTTGAGAGGGAGCTACACTTGCATGCGGAGGAGGAACTTCTTGTTCCCAAAGATGAGCCTTTGGATGTGGATCAGCCATAGGAGGAGATTCATGGAGTGGAGGAGTCCACTCATGCAGAACCAAACATCATACAAGGCAGGAAGCGTACCACAGAAGCTGAGAGACTGAAGGTGGATGCGGCACAGAATGTAGGAGTTCCTACATCACAGTGCAGACAGAGACAGTCACCTGACCGATATACTGGATACATGGCTCTTATGAGCAAGTGTATTGTGATAGACCCATCTTCTTTTGAAGAAGCAGCACAGGAGCCCACATGGGTAGATGCAATGGTGGAGGAGTATGACTCTATTGTCAGAAATAGTGCTTGGGAGATTGTTCCAAGGCCGGTGGGAAAATCAGTTGTAGGATCAAGATGGATCTACAAGGTAAAGCAAGTTGCTGATGGGAGTGTCGAGAAGTATAAGGCAAGATTTGTTTCCCGGGGCTTCTCACAGATTGAAGGGATTGACTATGAAGAAACCTTTGCACTTGTCGCACGGTATTCTTCCATACAGACCATCCTTACTCTCTTAGCGCAGATGGGTTGGCACATTCATCAGATGGATGTGAAGACTGCATTCTTTAATGGGATCATTGAGGAAGAGGTGTACATTGAGCAGCCTGAAGGATTTGAGATCTTCAGCAGCGAGTCGCATGTGTGCAGACTCAAAAGAGCGTTGTATGGTCTGAAACAAGCACCCCGTGCTTGGTACACTCGTATCGACAACTATTTCACTGGACTTGGCTTCACCAAGAGTGAGGCAGATGCAAACCTGTACCAGATTTTGGTTGAGGGTAAGCTTTTGATCATTGTACTTTATGTTGATGATTTAATACTAACAGGTGATGAGCAGTTGATACACTCATGAAAGGTAGATCTTGCAAAGGAATTTGAGATGAAGGATTTGGGCCTCCTTCATTATTTCCTTGGATTGGAAATATGGCAGCGGGAAGGTGAGCTGTTTGTGTCTCAAGGAAAGTATGCCCGGGAGATACTGGAGAAGTTTCACATGCAAGGCTGCAAGCCTATCGACACTCCTCTTCCAGGAAATTGGAAGAAAGAGGATGCTACATCGGCAGAGGTAGTGGATGCCACTGTTTATCGACAGTTGGTGGGTTCCCTCATGTATTTAGTCAATACAAGACCGGACATATGCTATGCGGTGAAATAGCTTTCACAAGCAATGGTTAAGCCTACCAAGCTCTTTTGGAAGGCAGGCAAGCATGTTTCGAGATATCTCAGGGGCACATATGAGTATGGTTTATGGTACAGACAGACAGATGAGGTGAAGTTTCATGGCTTCACGGATGCAGATTGGGTAGGAAGCTGAACAGATAAAAAGAGCACATCAGGAGGGATTTTCAGTATCGGATCTACGATAGTTTCTTAGTATAGCAGGAAACAAAGATCTATGGCACTCAGTTCAGTGGAAGCAGAATACATGGCAACAAGTTTAGCTGCATGTGAGGCTATCTGGATGAGGAAGATTCTGGTTGGTTTGATCGGTTCACATTTAGATTCCATGGTGATTCATTGTGATAATCAGAGTTGCATTAAACTCTCAATTAAACTCCCGGGTGTTTCATGATAGATCTAAACATATTGATATCTCGTATCATCATATCAAAGATTGTGTGCAAAGATCATGTTACTTCAAAGACATTCCTAAGGTGAGGATCAGATGCGTATATTCCATGAAGGCGCTCACCGTGAGAAAATTCACCATAGAGTGCGTGGACGGGGGCAAGGAGGACCCCTATCTGTTATGACCCTCAATTGAGATTCAACAAGATGATGAGCTTAGGGTGAAACTGTGAGCTCTTCACTAAGTGGTCTCGCATATTATTTGCGCAAGTCTATTTTTAGACTATGTCTATTTTTAGACATGATGATCATATTTCAGAAGTTGCAGGATGCTATTTGTGGATGGTTGGTCAAGTTGGAAAAACAGATGAAATTCTATTTTTAGAATATTGGGCGAAGTCTATTTATAGATCGTCAATCTAAAAATATATGCATGTCGATTATTATTATCTCTTAATAATAATCAGACTCTAAACCACAACTTATTATCTTGGAGAACTTCAGTTTAGTGCACAGATGTGGCACATCAAATGACAGAAGGAATTACGCTATTCCTGAGGGTTTACTGGATCTAATGCATGGAGGAATCAATTAGAACTCAAGTGGCATAGTTATGACACAGTTGGAAGAAGTAGTTATGGAGTTGTATTTAGTTTAACTCAGTTAGACTCAGTTGAGCTAGTTGTATCTAGTCTAACTGATTGATACACTAGTGAGAGTGAAGTGAATTAATTAATTAATTAATTCATAAATAATAACTCATTAATCAATTGAACAATACATCAGTTAAGTATAGTGCATGGTAGTCTCAGTGGAGACCAGTGGAGAGATAGGTGAAAGGGCAAGATAGACTATCTGTTGTGACTATTAGTGATGCATTGATTGCATCAAACACACAGTGGAGATTCCAATGAGGATTGTGCATTCAAGGATGGATTAATTCGAATTCATTCAGAGCTATTCTTCAACAGAGATTGCGCAGTGGAGGCAGGCTAGCAGGTGACAAAGATCGGTGCATGGATTTGCAAGATTAGGCCTAATTAGTGTATGACGATTGTACTGTACTGAGAGCTTGTGATAAGCTTTGTATGCTTGTATGAGATTGTCATATGATCTCCATGTTACATAATATATAGTTGGGGTTTTCATCTTCAGGCTTTCCCGGTTAAAAACTGTGTTATGTACGATTGATCATTTTTGCAAATCTACAAAAATCCCTTTATACAACAAAATGATAAATTTTGACATCCTAAATGACCATGAGCCTGACTCAGATCATAGACCTTTAATTGTAACTCTCAATTTGTCATGCATAGAGATCCCATAGAAGATAATCCTTATAGCCAGAAGAACTAATAAAAATGATTTTTTTTGTAAATGAATTAAAAATTAATTTGCTTCCTTTATCTAGTATAGACAACATAGAAGACCTCAATCATAATTTTACTACAACCCTCTCATATTCTATTAAAAAGTTCTCAATTGAAGTTTCAAGTAATAAAAAAATTAGAAAAACCAACCCTTGGTATGATAAAGATTGTAAAAGTGCGATGAGGGAAATTAAGGAAGATGTTGACGAGTCTCTTAAAATTGGCAAGATACAAATACAAAAATCCCTAACTAAAAGTAAAAAAATGCAGTATATTCATAAAAGATAAGATAATCTCTTACACCTCTCTAAGGTAGCTCCTAAGAAATTCTGGAGGCATATTCTAACTAGAAAAGCTAAAGATAATAATAGAATTGCTTTACACAACTGGAGTTCCTATCTTAAAAATCTTTATGAATCTCAAAATATCATTGATAACTTTGAAACCCTACTCACAATGGAAGAGGTTTTCTCATTAGAAGACATGGATTTTGGGGTTAAGCACCTGCAAATGGAAAATCTAAGGAAATTGAAGGTTACCAGGCAAAAATATTAAAAATTGGAGGTCTTATCCTCATCCCTCACAACCACAAGATTTTCAATCAAGCATTCAAGCAAGGGTTCCATAAACCATGGACTTAGGGCCTCATTATTCTTATTTTTAAAAGTGGGGATACAAATAACCGCTCTAATTATCGAACAATTATGATTAGCCCTCTCTTATCCAAGTTATATGGTATTATTTTGGAAAAGAATATGAGCATATGGATTGAAAGTGAAGGTAAGAGGGCTAAAGGCCAAGCAGGTTTTAGAAGGCAATACTCAACAACGCACCACCTCGTTACACTTGGGATCATTGTGGAAGAATGTTGTAATGATAAATCCAATCTCTTTTGTTGCTTTGTGGACTTTAGAAAGTCTTTCGATATGGTACCTATAAATAACCTATGGAATAGATTAGAAGAGCTAAAGGTTCCTTTCGAGTTGAGAGATGTCATTATAAGGTTATACGAGAATGTAATTGCCAAGTTTAAGAGAAATGAGGGGTGATCGAAAGTTATTAAGTGTAATATCGGAGTTAAACAAGGTTGCCCCCTCTCCCCTGCCCTATTTGGCATTTACATCGACAAGCTAGAAGGTTGTTTAGAGGAAGCAGGCTGTGTTGGCACAGTCTTAGCTAGAATAGCCATCATCCTTCTTCTCTATGCTGACGATATTAATCTTCTCATAAGGTGCCCATATGATCTTGATAAGAAACTAAGAATTCTTAAGGATTTCTGCTCTACAATGGGTATGACTATTAATACTGACAAAACAAAAGCTATGATTATCAAATCCAAGAAGGACACTTATGCTAATTTTGTGTATAACAATAGCAACTTGGAGGAAGTGTCTTCTTACAAGTACCTAGGAATTGATATTCATCACAAGCTCAACTGGAACTATAACATTGAGAAAAGGATTAATGGAGGGTGGAAAGCTTATTTTGGTCTTGAAAATAATTGTAAAGCAGGAAACCTTGTGATGTGGGATAAAAAGAAGCTCCTCTTTGAAACTTTAGTCACTCTTGTTATCTTGTATAGATGTGAGGTTTAGGTTGCAACATCTCTAGAGAATCCTGGAGAAATATTGAGAAAATACAGAAGTGTTTTATAACATATAACCTCAAAATTAAAAGCAGTACACCCTATCATATTCTCCTTATAGACGTGGGTATTTCCCCTATCGAGAGCCTAGCTATGACTAGGTTCTTGTTGTACAAGCACAAAACCAATATCATGGGAGACCATAGACTTCCTAAGCTAGATTTAAATTCCAGCTAAAACCACCTAAGGCTCAAACGAGGTTGGTATAAAGATACCAAGGCCTGGTTAAACCATTGGGAGATCGACGAAAAATGTTGAATTGCAAAATATTAATAACATTAAAAATATTTTTACTTCTAAGTTTAAAGAGAAAATGTGGTGTGAGAAAGATTTAGAGGCTAAAATAAAATTAAGATATTATAAGGAGGTCATCAACCCGACTCTAGAAGATCAAAAGTATCTCTCTGTTTTAACTAGCTCAAAGAAAAAAATTAATATAGCCAAGATAAGAACAAACTCTCATGAGCTCCATAGTGAAATAGGTCATTGGGAAGTTCCTAAAACACCATGGGTGGAAAGGATCTGCCATCTCTGTGAGAATATGAACATTGAGGATGAAAATAACTTCCTCTTAGAATGCCCTGCGTACACCCACATTAGATCTTAGTTTCATAGTTTTTGTTGCAATACCGAACTTCCTAGACTTTTAACATGTCAAAATTATAGTGAGCTCGGGATGCTTCTCTCCAAGCTCTTTGAGCATAGGAGTACAATTTTAAATCAAACTAAATAATTCGTTTCTTTCGGTCTGATAGACCAAAGTTTGGTCTCAGTGGACGTTAACCATCTTCATCTTCATCTTCATTATATTATGATATTGTAAAAGAGGAAACAAAAAGATTTAACAATTGTGAATAACACAAAGATGTGATGCAGAAAGATTTAACAATAATGAAGAATGCAAAGATGTGATGGAACTTTAGTTAGGGTGTAAGGAAATATTTAATTTTTGTAGATTAATCATTGAGTAATATAGCTTTTGTGTCACCTTTTTTTAATCAATATGATGGATTGGATTTGACTGTAATCTAGCTTTGGCCAAAATCAATGCCATTGGTGTTGCCTTTACCCAAAAATGGAAAATTATGGGGACTTGGACGATGATTTGAAGCATTCAAGGATTGATAGTTTTATTAACAAGCCCAAGCCTGAGATCACAGATGGTGTGCTTGGGATTTCACAAGCATGACCTAGAAATTGGTTGGTGAATTCAAGATTGTCTACTTTAGAAGATAACTCCTATTCCAAAAAAAATTATGTAATCGAAGTCACCAAAGGTGAGATGTGCTACCCATTTTGCTTGAATTTCTTTTTTTTCTTCTAAAAGGACTTTTATATTATCATCATTCCCATATTTACAAAACATACAACCTAGAATTTCAAAACTAGCACAGAAATTAACTTAACGAGAAAACGATTAAAAAAATTAGATTGTTTTTCTTGGAAGAATGTCGTTCTTTCCACCTCTGGAAGAGAGTCACTCTACTCTAGTTCTACCTCCTTTGTTTTCATTCCCATTCCTCTTGATCCGACATTGGACTGTACCAAAGGAACTGACAATGACATCTTTCTGAATACCGAAAATGCCTTCTTCAATCCTAATAACAACCTAATTCAACTCATTTGTCATTAAAATCTAAGTGGTGTCCTCTTCAGAGATTTGTGTGCCCATTTCTAACGTCTCTGAGCAACTTTAGATAGATGTCATCTATATATTCTTATCGAGAAACAATTTTTCCCCACTCATTGAAACGATTAACAATGATTGCATTGGAGTGAGAGGTGAGATAATTTTTCCAAACTTTTTATTCCTTCGGTGTACCTTTGCACCTTTAAAGACAATTGCTAGTTTAGAATTTGATGAAAAAAAACAAATTGTCATAATAGGAGTTTGATCATAACAAAATTTGCCAATTGCCCTAAGTGAAAGATAAATCGTGCGAGTCTAGACGCCTATTTAAGATCAAAATTTCAACATCATTTCGGAATCATTGTTGCCGATAAGGTTTATACTTTCAGAAATTTAAGTAATGTCACTTTTAAATCAATAAGTGTGATAAGGTTCACATCATAATCAATTTTTTTTAATGGATCTATTGGTCTGTAATGGTATAATTAAAGAAAAAAGCATGGTAGCAAGACCTTGTAAATCTAAATCTAAGAAATTAAAAGTTCAATCCCAAATTCCATGTGAGCATCGAGGGTCCACTTGCGCCCAATTACCATTTTTTCTTCGCACAATCGGCGTTCGACGTCCCCTTTTCTTCATTCATGGTTCGCCGTGATTTGGTTGGGAGTCAACGATTTTAATTAGTCTGCACCATTTGCATGAACTGATTAAAATTAATAACCGCTGCAGAATGTTTTGATTGGAACTGGAGAATCGCAAGGAGAGAGAATGTTTCTGACAGCTCCCACTCCACCTGATTGTGTTGTGGGACATGAGCATGTTTGCCAAAAGTTTTCATAATGCCCACAAATCGGATATGATTAACAATTGCGTGAGCGAGGAGTATATTTAGACTAAGGGTTAAACATATCTCTAACGTTCGTTTATCGCGTCGAGCGGAGTCAATTTTTTTGTCCTTTTCCTTCGCAATACCGTGAGTATTTTTATTCGCAAATTTTGTCATTTTGCTTCCAGAATACAGTGATAGAACTTTTATTTTTTAATTATTATATATGTTTTAATTGTGTATTAATTTGTTTTTATTAAAAAATTATGTTATTTATCTATAGTTTAATATTGGCAATTTAATTTTTGTTATTTTTTTTTACATGAAAAAAAAATGGTGTATATTATGTATTTGTGCATGTTTGCTTCAATTTTTGTTATTTTTATTATATTTAAAATTAATTTATGTGTAAGGTGATGGACTTTTTAGTAACTCCCATTTCTATTAGTTATTAATTTTTTGTTTTTAATTTACTTCCTTCCTATAAAATATAGTTTTTTTCTCCTTATTTTCAGTTTAAGATGACTTATTATTATATTGAAAACAAATATACATATATATATATGGTAATATAAACAATATTAGTTAATCATATTTCTTAATTTTTTATGATAGCATTCCACAATACAACATTTTATTAGTTGTTTTATTTTTGTAATGATTTTTATTTATTTATTTTCTTTTAGATTAATTAAACTATATTTAAACTAAGGAGCATGTACTAGCTAAAATGTGTTTTTAAATATAAATGAAATTTAGTCTCTTGAATTTTTTTTATTTTTATTGTTTAATTCAAGTTACTAAACTTAAATTTATAATATTAAGAAAATTTCATTAAATTTTAAATAAAATTAAGGAAAAATAATACCAAGCAAGTAAAAGTTTTAGATTAATTAGCACAACCATATTAGTTAATTGGTTGATAAATTCCTATAGACATCAAACACTTACTCAAGATATATTTCAAATTACCAAAATTTAAAATAATAATAATAATAATAATAAAATTAAAAAAATCATAAAAATAACTAAATTATAATTCTCATGAGCTTCTGAGTGAGACCAAGTGGTGGTCTATTCCCAAGACCCTTTGGAACGATAGTATCTATTAGATTTGTGATACTAAGTAGGTGGAAGATGAAAAGCACTTCATTTTAGACTCATTGACTCTTACTCACATCCGCTCTCAATTCCCTAAAATTTTCCACACTTCCAATCTTCTTAACCTATTAAGCCAACCCACCACCTATACCAATCTTGGAGTGCTTCTTTCCCTTCGCTTGGATCATAGAAACAAGATTTTGAAGAATCAAACTTACATTATTTTTCCTTTCTTGAGGTCCGATAGGCCGCATTGCCTTGGCAAAAATTAATCATCATCATCATCATCATCATTATTAAAAAAACTAATATTTGAGATAAACATATATACATTTAAAAAAAAAACATGGAAAAAGATTTTTAACTACAAAGATTCACCCCACTTTACCATAAAAATTCATCAAGTTTTTTAATGTGTAGATATGATTTGTTATAATACTATATTATACTATTGACCAATATCATGACTTACTGCCACATAGTGAAAAACCATAACTTATATTCAGATGATATTTTTCTTAATAATCAATTTAATTAAAACTAAAAAGAAAGCATAACTATTTTTTATGATAAAACTTAATCTTTCATACATCTCTACTAGACTTAAAATATTTTCTAAAGATTAAATTCTTATCATTTATTTAATAGTTATTAATAATTAAATTAAAGATTTTAAAACTATATTCCAAAATAAAAAACGCCTACCAAAATAAACATGCCTACCCCTTTAAATTTTCAACTTTGATACTGTTTTTTTATACTGTTTATATGAGAGTAAAATTGCCTTCCCCTAGTTCGTCCGGAAAGAAGCTTTAAGAAGCTTTGTGCCATTATTTTCCAAATTTTGGCCTCTTTTGTCCATTTTTTTCCACTTAAAACAAGTTGATAACTTATCTGCTTAATCCCCATAAGGAACCCATGTATACGACCTTGAATGATCAATAGGAAGATTACATCTAATGGCTCGTGTCATTTTCAGACAGTTACGACCACATTTAAACGTTGTTTTATTATATATTATAATAATTGGATTATTATAGTTTTTAGAGTTAGTTTATATATATATATATATATATATATAATTCATTATATTCATAAATTTAAATCATGACTATATATTATTTAAATTTGTTAAAAATATTCAATAATTAAATTATTTATACATTTTTAGGTTGATAGGTCTTTCTTTTGAATCAATTCACCTCAGAATTTTGTCTACCTTTTTCTTCTGCAAGTGACATGTGTGCACTACCACATTTGTTCCTAATATATATCCCACTTTAGCTACTGGTATGGATTTGTTGACACCTGGATGGTTTGTAAATAAATAACCCTTACCGTGTTTTCATTACCATCCATTACCCACTGTGTTTTGCATGAATATGACCTGGGATATAGGATTCTGGCCCGATTTGTAGCATTTAAAAACTTATTAGTCCCGCTCGCATCATCTCATTTGTGCATTGTCGTAAACGCATGGACTAATATGCAATAAGATAGTCAAAATCGTCAATGTACAACTCCCTACGAATCCGAATAAGGGGGAAAATGTTTTGAAATCCATATATTTTCTTTAGCATTGGAAAATAACTGCATATATTTTCTTTAGAATTGGAAAAGATCTTCTTTGGATTTTGTCAAAAAATCTGCAGTTGGTAGATCAGAAGGGGAAATGGGTGCTTGCGAGGAAGTCGGACGCATAAGCAAAGCCAGAATAAAGCATAAGAATGGTGATCCATGTTAGTCAAGTTTCAATGTAAGGGAAATCCCATAAGGACTTATAAAGGTAAGGATGGATTTTTATTCTTGAGATTTAATATATAAATTCCATTTAGGTATCAAGGAAGATGTCTTAAATTTTGAGATGATGGTAGCTTTAATTTTTATTTTCTTAATTTTTGTTGAAATGGGTGTTTGTTGGGTTTGAGCAAAAATCAGAGATTTTCAGCAATGATTTCAACTGGGTGGCAAGACAAACCTCATATTTTGATTCAATATGGTGTTTGTGGGTTTCAATTTTTGCCATTTGCATTCTAAACTAGTTTATTTGTTATTCTCTCTGGAAAATGATGAATTATGTGCTTCACTAGATTTCATAAAATTCCCATATTTTCAATGAGATTTAATTGGATGTTAGGGAAGTGATATTCACAGTGGCCTTTATGCATTAGAGGATTTGAAAGAGTGGAAACAAAATGAAATATGAGGATTGGAGACTTGGAAATCCCTATGCAGGCTGAGGGAATTGTGTCCTTCGATCTAGTGCATAAAAAATTATGTGTCCATGGACATAATGGCTAATACCCTTCTGGCAGCAGGGGCTTCTCTAGCCATGGTTCACGTCTTTGAAGAGACTGCAAATTTTACTCCTCATGCTAAGGTATTGTTCATCAATATTGGGACTCTAATAGCTGATTGGACTGTTTCAATGAAGGTTGTTGCAGGCAAGGCTGCAGAGGCTCAAAAGCCTTAGGTATTGGATCTAGTGGTTATAGGGGATTCTACATATAGAATGAAGAGTTGTCTAGAGCTCGTTGATATTAAAAAAATAGTCATACGAGGAAATTCTTCAAAAATATTGGCATTATCCAGTGCTTGTATTGGCTCAACCAAGGTAAATCCTTAATCCTTATGTGATATTTCAATTCCTGTCAAGTGGGTTTTGATGTTTTTGGCACAAATGGTTACAAGGGCCATCCACACTATTATAATGTTGGCTTTATTCTTTACATCCAATCATTTGATTGAACTAGGGTACAGGGAACCCAAATCTATGGTTTCTTTTTCTTCTTTGTTGATAGATAGAGTAGGTATGGTGTGGATGTTTGCATCTTATTGGTTGATACTGCGGCCAATATTGAAACATAAATTATGTATGTGATCTTGAGAATTTAGGAATTGAGCCTAGATTCAATGGGATGTATATACATGGTCACTAAACGAATATTATGAGTGGAATAATTTTACCTCTTGATGATTTCATGATATTCTTCCATGGTCTACCAAAAGGTGCCTTGTTTGCCATTTCCAATAGAGTCCAAACAAATGCTTAGGCTGTGCTTTAATATTATTGATAGGATGTTGTTATCTTATCACTTTTTTAAGCTCCAGTGTACTCTGTGTTTCTCCTTTGATATTTAGGATTATTGACTACCACTACCAAAGGTCAATTATTTAAGCTGATTTATTACACACATTGCAACCTTGCGTATCCCTAGTAGAAACCAAGTATCTGAAATGTCATTATCACAGATATATTTTTGATGCAGTACATAACACCCAATAATATCATATTGCAATTTAGTATTTACATTAGCCATGGATGATATGAAACCCACTCTCAATTCTGATTGCAGGAAACAAGGACCTAACAAATAAGCCTTTCACGTTTTACCTCAACCTCTAACTTAAATATTTTATTTTTAAAATTCTTAAAGGATGATATTCATTTTCCCATGCTCTAGAAAATATTACTATGCAGAAGTGGAGATATAACATGAGTGGATCTTTTAGGTCACTAAGGCGGGTCCACGGGTCCAATATCAATGTGATCGTGTCCTGGCTCAACACAGTCCTGGTGTGAACTCCCCAAGCCATTAAGAGAACATGAGCACCTATAAGAAAGTATTATTATTCCATTGTTCAATAATATTCTCATATTAAAATCATTATATGTATGTTTATTTTAATTACTGTGTAGATATATACAGTTTTTCACTACATTTTTTTGCTGGCTATTGTTGTTTGTATATTGTACGTAAAACCTTGTGAATTTTGTTGTAGAATTAGGTCCCTCAATATGATAGATGGAAAAATGTAGTAATGAGAAGGCTACTACTAGGATAACCACAATATTAAAATACCCCATGATAACATGTAGCCAGAAGCCATTTTTACAGGGTTTCCCATGATGATATTATTCAAAATCTAATAATAAAAAATTTCACTTTGTCTCACTGTTCAATATGAAACCGAGGAGATGTCGGATATGGATATTGGAAATAGACTTTCTAAAGGGGCATTGGTGATGATATTATTCAGCATCTAATAATAAAAATGTTCACTTCGTCTCACTGCTCAGTGTGAAACTGAGGAGATGTCGGACATTGGAAATAGACTTTCTCAAGGGGCATTGGAGTCACATTGGAAATAGTCTTTCTAAAAGGGCATTGGAGTCACAGTGTTTTAGGAGTGTGTATTTTTGTCACTCACTAGGTTTTATTTACTTTTTTATTTAGAAATTTATGATATGTCAAACTTTTTTTTTTGGAAAAGATACTTATTTTAAATCTCATACTTTTCAAAAAAATATTTTCCACTTTTTAAAACTTTTAAATCAAGATATAAATTCTTTTTTCCAATGCAAGAAACAATGTAGAGTGATAGAGAGAAACAAAAATAAAATTAAAATCTATATGGGACACAGATTCCCCACTCACCACATTACTTTTATAGCAAAGGAAGCCCCATAGATATTTAAATAAATAGGGTTAATTAGAAAATTACCATTGGTTATGTAAGCTATCACAATAAATTTTAGGAGATGCAAATTGGTAAACAAAGGATTGTTTATTTGAACGTTTTTGTATAATTTACTATTATGTTTTTGTATTTTTTATGGTTTATCTAGCAATTAAAAGTTAATGAGTCTTTATGGTTCATCTCCCAATTAAAATTTAATGAGTTGTTGTCATAACGTTGAATTAAAAATTACTTTTATTAAATTTTTAATTTTTAAATATGTAATATGAAATATTTTGGAAATCAAATAAGATACTTTCATAGGCTTAAATTTATTTTATTTTTAAATTACATTTTCAAATTTATTTTATTTTAAAAATTAATAATTTAAATATTACAATTTAATAACTATAATAAAAAATTATTCAAAGGGGTAATAAAAATTAAGGTAAATATATAAATTAAATATTATTAATGCATAATAAACAAGAAAAAAAACTCATATATATCTCAATTTGTTAAAATTAAAAAAATCATAAATTGACTAAATTTTATGTCTATTTAAAATAATATAATGATAATTATTATTGATAAAAAAAAAATAGTCGTTTTCAATTAAAATTAGGAGGGTAAAAAAGTTTAAGAAATCTTACGGTAATAGTGTTTGAATCATGATTTTTATGGTGAAATGGATTTAACACCATCAAAAACCTCCTAGGGCACCAAAAATATTAAAGTTTGATAGTTATAACGTAGATTTACAAAAATCTCTCTTTGATTTCTTAAAATCTTACCTAAATTTCCATGATTTTCAGGCAAAACGGGATTTAGTTAGACTACGGAAAGAAAAAAAAAAAAAAAGTTTAAGTAAACTATTTATTTCTTTAAGAAAGATTCTAAAAATATAAGATTCTTAAAAACCAAACAAAGTTAATCATTACTTATTGTTTTCTCTTACTAAAAATTGCCCATTCTAGAAAATCAATATTTTAAATCTTTCATTATTAAAAATAAAGCAAATTAAGTCAACTTTTCATCATCTCTGTATTTCAATTATTATTTTAATTGTATGTTACCAACAATACACACATGCTAAACAACATAAATCTAATACAATAATTATTATTTCAAATCAAAGTTAACTTTTCCAATTCAATTTCAATTTAACAATTCTATAAAAAAAAAAAAAATTTACACTTTTAAAACAATCAGCTAATAAATATATACACAAGTAAATATCACCAAACTACACTACTCCCAAATTTATAACCAACGCCTTCAAAATAATTAGGTAGCAAAACTCATAGCGCATAAATTTAATCCCAGAGTTGAACTTTAAATATATTAGCAAAATTATGTTTATCAAAATTTAAAAGTCAGATAAATGTGTAAAGTGATATTAGTATCTATGCACATTTTCAACCATAAATGTGAACTTGAAAACGAATGTTAAAAAAGAGTGAACCAACGAATTTTATTTATATTCGTTAATTACAAATTTACAATGATATATATATATATAGAATGCAGCAGATCAGTCCTTGACTCCAATTGAAGGGATTTACCATGCAAAAACAAAAGGATTTATCAGCTGATACAAACATTTATGTTTACAAGTTCCTATGTCATTCCTCCTCAGGTGTGGATTTAATATTTCCGCTGAAGATATTTATATTTTTACAGCGTCGAATTGGGATTTATTTCCAGATTGCATGCAACGTTTGTCTCCATAAATCAAAATCAAGTTTACATTTGGTTTAGCAATATTTATATGTATAATATTATTTATATTTAGATATATATTATTATAATTATGTTGATAAAGGTAGTTAATATACTTTGACTTGTGGTTTTGATTGGTGGAAAATAGTGTAAATAGTGTTAATTTTTATAGAATTAAATTATTTTATATTTGTGTTAATTGATAATAAAAAATTAATGTCAGCTGATAAACATTTATATTTTTACAAGTTGGTATATCATTCCTCTCAATTGTTGATATAATATTCGGCTGATTTTTATATTTTTACAATTTCTTGTTAATTTCATGACAACGTCGAATTGGGATTTTTTAGTTGCATTACCTTTGTATCTCCATAAACCCAATATCAATTACATTTGGTTGTAATATTTATGTAGCATAATATTATTTATATTTAGATATATATTATTATAATTACGTTGATAAAGGTAGTTAATATACTTTGAGTCATTGGTTTTGATCGGTGGAAAATATAATGGTTGTTTGATAAGTCAATTATTTTTATTAATATATTTGTGTTAGTTGATAATAAAGAATCAATGTGTGATAGAATCACTAGATTTGTAAATTAAAATATCAATATAATTAATTTTGAAATATACATAAAATGAATTATTATAGTTCATCCACTATGACTATATAAGATCAAGAGTTTGATTATGTTTTTAACACCACTTTGTCATAATTTCATAGTTGACCATTATTATATCAACATAACTAATAATGAAATATGTATGATTTGGTTGACAATGGTTAATCACATTAAATAACATTTTTTCATGGATGAGAATGGTTGACTAAGTAAGGTGATGTTTGACCATAGTTGACTTTTGGTAGCTATGTGGATTGTTAATAATCCTTTGTGTTTGACTTTGATAGATTTCTTGAGAACAACAATCTTCATAGGTTGAATTTAGTTATGGTCATGTTTGATTGCTTAATTGACTATTAATTATTGACCTCATTTATCTTGACCTCATTTAACTATGTGACCATGGGTGAACATGCTCACTATAGATAACAATGTTGATTGTGGTTAACCATGGTTGACTATGGTTAGTATCATGGTTGAACATATTGTAGACCACATTTGATAATGATGAACTTTGGTTGACCTTTGTTAACTATGGTTCAACATGCTTAAACATGATTATGACCATGGTCAACGATGCTAAATGATCAAGGTTGACCAAATCATGTTTGTCATGTCTATAATCATAAGGGGAATTTAGGTCTAAAAGGGTCTCCCAAGGAAAATAATAAAATAATAGTAAAAATAATAAAATAAGAGTTATGAAGTTTTTTGAAAAGAAAAGGAAACTATTTTTTTTGTTGTATTTTAGGCATATCTACATAAGTTAGATCAAATGTCATGTGTAAGCATTATTTAGGTGCATAATTAAATTTCTCATCCCAATGAGTTTTTACTCAACATACTTCTAGTAGACCCACGTTGAACGTTGGATGTGGAATTTAAGTCTACATCCAGCTGAAAGTGCCACTTGAACATATAAGTAGATAAGTCAAAAATACAATTTAAAAAAATAGTTTTTTCTTTTCCATAAAATATTTCTAGGGATGACATCATTATCTTGAATCCTATTGGTTCTTTTAAAGTTAATTTTGTTAGTACGTTTGTTTTTGAGGCCATTTTTTCCTTAAAATTCCTCTAATACCAGTACAATGGTTGATTATGGTTGACGACCATGACCATGGTTGATTATGACTATGAGCATGGTAGATTGTGACCATGGTTTTCTATGATTATCTATGGTTAACCATGGTGGAATATGGATAGACATGGTTGAACATAAACATGGTTGAGTATGGTTCCTGCATGTATGCTTATGTATGACCATAGTTGAATTTTATTGTCATGGTTGATTATGTTTGACTTTACTAGATTTTGGAAAATCACATACATCGAGTTGAATTTAGTTGAGCATGTTTGACTATTAATTATTAGCCATGGAAGAGGATTCGTTAGACTCATTTGACTTTAATAAACTATAGTTGATAACATAACATAGCTACGATTGTAATTTTGGGAATATCTATGGTTATTAGACATAGGCGAAGTCAATGTTTGACCTTGCTCTTGTCTGTTAGATTTTAGCATATTCTTGAAAGTTACAATAAAATAAAATAAATCATAGGTGAACATATTGTTATATGTAACCATATTGATTGTGATTTAACTATGGTTAAATACGGTTTACCATATTTTACCATGGCAACCTTTTGTTGACCATGAAAATTTATAGTTGAACATGGTGAACCACATTTGACCGTATGAACTTTCATTATTGTTATTGACTATAGTTGCTTTGGTTGACTATCATTGAACATATTTGAACATGACCATGACCATGACCATGACCATACGGTTGAGTATAGTTGATAATAGTAGACCATGACCATGACCATAGCTAAATATGGTTGAACATGGTTTCACGATATAAAAAGGTTTACCATGGTTGTTAATAGTTGACTATGTTGGTAGTTGACCATGATTATGGTTAACTATGTATGACCTTGTTTAATTATGGTGAACCATGACCATGGTGGATTGTATTTGACCATTGGATGACTATGGTTGAAAACATATATGTCCATGGTTATTATGACCATGACCATGGTTGATTATGATTAATTAAGGTCGTTTTTTGACCTTATTTTTAACCTTAGGTTGACTATATTGAGCTACCTATAGTTTAGAGTGTTCATTATGTATAATCGATAAAAGTTAAATTGCAATTTTTTCATCATAGTTGACTATGTTTCATCATAGTTAACTATAGTTCTATGATATGACCATGTACATGGTTGATTATAATTTATTGTATAGTTATAGTTGTAGTGATGATATGTTGCATTCTCAATTGTTGATCAAGAGCATAGTTGACTATGTTTCATCATAGTTAGCTATAGTTTACCATGACCATGATCATGTACATGGTTGATTATAATTTATTATAGTTATAGTTGTCATTGCCCATAGTTCAACCTTAGATAATTATGTTGTGTTGAGTATTGTTAAAATATTCATGTGATTATTTCATAAATCATTTGCAATAATTGTTTCTACAAACCATAATTATCATTTAGAATCACCATGGTTTTATGTTGACACGTTGACTATAATTGTTTATGGTTCATTTTTATGCATTATTTCCAGAACAATTTTGTTATTATATTTGTTTAATGTGATTTTATTCATCATGATGCTAATAACCTTGTTGAAATATGTTACTAAAATATGACATAAAATATCTTTATCACATTATTGCACATTGTAATGTTTGGGCATCACATACATTGTAATGATTTGACCATCAACTTTGAAGTACTGTACTGTATTCGCCAGCGATGTGTTCGTTAATCATTACGAAGATAACATCACATAGTAATGTTCATTACAATTATATCAAATAGAAAAATTACTTGAAATTTCGCTCTTATCATTAGATTTCAAAATTATCTTAAAATCTAGGATCAAGCTAAGATCACTGTACACCACTCAGTTGAATATTCGTCGACTGTCATAATAAAGTTGATCATAACAGATCGTGCGAGGTCTCCACGTCTAATCCATAGAAAGAGATCAGGATTTCAACATCGTTTTTGAATCATGGTTGCGAGATAACATGTTTATACTTTCGAAAATTTGATGAATGCCACTTTTAAATCGATATAGGTGATAAGGTTCATATCATAGTAAGTTTAAGTGAGTTATCTTTATTTTTCTAAACTCTTTTGATAAATTTAAATGCGCCAAAGCCATTGGACATAGATTCAAAAGTTGGAAAATGTGACTGAAAAGTTTATCACATCGTCAAGGGAAGAAAAAGTTCATCTGAAAACTGAGGCTACATCTATTTCTTCGTTCATGGTTCACCGCCCGATTTGGTTGGGACTCGGAAGTCAGGGCTTTAATTAGTCTAAGCCAATTGTCGGAGAGTATTAAATTGATCAGAGAATGTGTTGACAGCTTCACCCGATTGTGTTGTGGGACATGAGCACTGACAGAATCCAAAGCTGTTAAGCCCACAAGGGGGATATGATTAATAATTGCGATACATTAGGAGTATGTTTAGACTTGCATAGGTTGAACGTATGTAATATTCTAGAAATTAATATTATTATTATTATTTTATCTTTCTTTGGAATAGAGTAATAGGTGTAAGGATCAACTTTTGTTATTATTATAAAAATGTAGTTTATAGAATTTTTTTCCTTCCAAGAACCTGAAGTTTTTCGTTGGAAAAATCACATTTGACGTCTTGATGTTAGAGTAGTCTTATAGTTGTTATATAGAGCTGCGGGAATGGACCATGAGACATGAAGTGTTTGGTTAGAGAAATTATTTTTGGAGTAGTCATAGCTAGCTAGAGTTGGAATAGTCTTGTAAGGTGTACATAGGCCTTAAGAATGGAATGTGATACTGGTGAAATTGATCTACAAGTAGTAAAATCATAGTTGTACATCGAGCCTCTGGAATGGACCACACAATGCGGGGAATTGACCTACCTACTTGTTGAACCAAAAACTTGTATACTTATTTGTTTAAAGTGAAACTTGTATAATTTATTTGTTTAAAAGTGTGGTGATAGAATTTTTAGTTTTTTTAATTATTTAAAATGTGTTTTGAATACATAAATGAAATTAGTATATTAAAAAAATTATGTGACATTTATGTTTTATGTTTAATATATAAATTATTTAATTTAATTTTATAATTTCAGGAAATTACAATTCAATTTTAAGTAAAATTAATGAAAAATAATATCTAGCAAATAAAATTTAGATTAATTAGAAAAGTCATATAAATTATATAGCCAACATTAAAACTATTAACCATGATTTAAAATAATAATAAAAATTAGTTAAATTACAACTCTATTTTAAATATTATTATTATTATTATTAAAATAATTAATATATAAGTTTAAAAACATGGAACAAGATTTTATTCACCTTTGGTTTATTATAGAAACTTTTAATTTGTAAATAGATTTGCTACAACATTATATCTGGATCAATATCATGGCTTAATATACCACATACTAGAAAAATCGCAGTAATGTTTATATATAACATTTTTAATTAAAGGAAAAAAAGACATAACTACTTTTGAGATAGATCTTAACCTTTAATTTATATGACTACTATTAAAGAATATTCTATAATATTTTGTAGGTTAAAATTCCTATCATCCATACAATAATTATTTATAATTAAATTATAATAAATGAAAACCTTATTACCACAAATAAACATATTTATTAACATAATTAAACTTCATTACCAACATAGATCCATCTTAACTGGATCTACAAAGTGTTGACATAGATCCATCTTAACTCTTGGATCTACAAAGTGTTGACATAGATCCATCTTAACTCTAGATTCAAATCTCTTGAGAGTGAAAACCTTTTTTGATCAAAGAGATTTGATTTTCTCGACACTTGGTAGATTTGGAGTTAAGATGGATCCTAGGTAAATGTATTTCCTCTCTATACATAAAGTATTCTCATTTTCATTTTATTAAAACTTGATTTAATCTCTTATCCATAGAATATTTTTAGTAGTAGTGAGATAGAGGTTTAAATATGTCTCAAAAATTATAACATTGTTTTTTCTTTTATATTTAATTAAAAAAATATTCTAAAATTAAATCAAAATAAAAATATTTATAAATATTTAAGTTGTGAAATGACTTATGGTTTTGGCATATGGTACGTAAGAGCATATTTAAAGTTAATAATATCCATGGTAAAGTAGAGTGAATATCTATGGTTAAGAATCTTGTTATATTGTAATTTTATTATAAGTATTAAGTTTTGGCGTAGTCTAACTTATAAATGAAATAACCTATAACCTTTTTTCACCGAGAATCCGGTACAATTTCCAGCGATACTGTGATTTATTGTTGCTTAGTACATTTGAATGCATAAATGGATTTACTTCCTACAATACACGGAATAAAATTCTACACACTAAATAACATAAACTCAATTTTTTTTTAAATCTTTCTTTTGGATTTTGGACTAAAATTAACGAGAAAAATTGTAGGTAAGAGCATTTAGTAAGTTAGAATACCTTAAATTTGTATAATAGCTTATTAATTAACTTTAAGTATGGTTACAAAATCATTATTAGTATTGTTAAGGAAGGAATCTAACGATCAATTTGCTCATTGACTATTATTAGTTTAGCGTTGACAGTACAACTTATAATGTTTAATTTGAAAATTAAATATTTTATCCAATATTAATATCATGTGGATATTTGCATCACATTTTATACCATAAATTATTGATATGATTCTAAGGTTCATGCATGATGTTTAGATATCTATGTACTTATTTGTCAAGTGGTCTTTAAAGTGCGACTTTGTGGAGTTTTCTGTTTATTTTCTAATATAATTTGTCTAAGGAATTTGGTAGGGATTGTTCAATCAATGTCATGGTTCGATTGAGTTAAAGGTTCAACAATGATTAGGTTCGGTTTGGATGATTTTTTGATGAGTAAATAGGGATTCGCCATTAAGTTCTCATATATATATATATATATATATATATATATATATATATATATATATAATGAATTAGAGGATAAAATGAGAAATCGCATCAATAAACATAAAAAAGATGTTATCACAGAGACATGGAAACTACAAGGGGATAAATTACCCGACGGGTTGTAAGCATGAGACATGAGTTTTATCTGTGCACTTGGTTATTAGCTGTGAGGTTCAATGAGGTTGATAGAACCTCGATTTTAAGGTTACTGAATTCAAACCTTAAGGTTAAAGTTCGAAAATGAACCTTGTGACATAGGTGGGGAGTAAGTTTGAAAAGTGAACTTTTCACAGTGAAATTCACTGTGTTTTTATGGTGATGAATCCATATGTATAGTCAAAAACTTGTTTAACTTAAACACAATCTAAAGTTGGTCATTTTTTAGCAGTTTCGACCGAAATTTGTTGAGAACAATTTGCATGAAAGCTAAAATAAAATCCAAAAAATACCAAACTCCTTAGAATCCCGAAAATAAAATATTTGAAAATAACTCATGTTCTTGTAAAAGATACCATATGTGCCATTAGTTACTTACTATAATTAAAAACAGTCTTTACATAAAATGGATAGAAATAACATGTAAATAAATATAAATTCAAAGCGCCTAAGTGGAAATTTAAAAAAAATGTTGACATATTATCTTTCTTACATTACACCTAATATCTACACATCTCACAGTTTTAGTGCACCTCTAGATGCAATAAGCCGTATGACCCACCTTTGCTTTTCAACTCTCGTAGTGTAATTTCCTTCCCCTCCATCGAAAAAGCTTGGCTTCATACCATTCTTTCCAAATTTTACTCTCTTTTGTCCATTTTTGTTCACCCAGAAAATAACACAATATCTCATTTGGCGGTTAATTCCTCAAAAAGGAAAACATGTGTATGGCCACTAATGATCCTTTGAGAGAGCTTGCATCTAAGTAGCCATTAGTGACTTATAGCTGTTTATACACATTTAAACCTTATTTTGTTATATTTTACAAAATTACATCCCATAATCAAATTATCTTGTATTTTAACACAGTGCAAGTTTTATTTATTTGTTTATTTATAATAATAATAATAATAATCAATTTGAAAGTTCATCGCCAAACGGACACCAAATTGGTGTATGAGACCCCCTTGTTTGTGGAATGAGGACCCTTGCTTATTCATGGTTGTTGCTCAAAGTCCCTACGAGGAAGCATACCTTACTCTACCCCCTTTTGATTTTGAACCTACGGAACTCTTGGAAACACGTATACCAACTTCATGCATTGCCAAGGCATATTTATCATAGTAAAGTATATATATATATATACACAGTAAAGACATGTTATGTCTCTTTTTAATTTCATTAAAAACGTGAATTGTTCAATTAGTTTTATGAACATAAACATATTACATGAAATTTATTAAAGTTTTGAAAAAAATAAATATTAAAGTGAATATTTTGAAAATTAAAAATAATTTCATTGTTAAAATATAAATTACTTCATTGATAGCTATTTTGTATTGATTTAAAAACTAGGTATCACATATAAAAATTCTACTAAAAAAATAAAAGTCTAAAAAATTATATAATAATTAAGGTTACTTATTCTGATAATATGGACCAATACCATGGCTTATCAATATCAATTTGAAGGGATTACACATCTCTTTAGCTCAAATATGTGAGGATAATTGAACTTGTAACCTTCTAACGACAAGTTACTTTGTAACAAGATCTTGACTAATTAAACTAATCCTCAAAACTACACAGTAAACTTTAATTAAATTAATTAATTACAAATTTATAATAATTTATATCCTTTGTATTTTTATATATTTAATATTTAAAATAAGTGTAGGAATATAGTACATGACTAAATTGGAGAGGTTTTACCATGAAAAAACAAAAGCATCCCCCTCAATTGTGGATTTTATATTCATTTATTCATGGTCTTATTTTTACAAGTTCTTGATGTCATTCTCATCATGGATTTGATATTTAGCAAAAAATATTTATATTTTGATAAGGTTGATATTTATTGAAAAAACAAGTTACGTTATTCCCATCACAACGTTGAATTGGGGCTTTTTTATTCATAGCATTTTGTGTCTATGAAACCGTATCAATTTACTTATTTTTAAATTTTTTTGTAATATGTATGGATATGTACTATTATAATTACAATTGATAAAACTGCAATTTAATATATTTTGAGTTATTAATTTTAAAGGTGGGATAGTGTTAATTTTTATAAATCAACTAATGTGTTTGTGATAGTTGACAACTCACAATGGGGACAATAATTAATATATGCACGGAGAAGTTTAGTAGATTTGTGAATTATGATATTAATATAAATAATTATGAAATGTATATGAAATGGATGACTGTGGTTGACCAACTATAATTATGTAGACTAAAGTTGGCTACAAAAATCGTGGTTGACCATGTTCTTAACATCCTTGTCCACAATTAGTATGACCATATCAACATAACTAATAATGAAATATATGGTTGACATGGCAAACCACATTAAACAATGGTTTCCATGGATGAGTATGGTTGAATATGTATGGCTATGTTTCACCATAGTTGAATTTTGTTAGCTATGGTTAAGTATGTGTGACTATGTTTGACTTTGATATATTTTGGAGAACTACAATCTTCAAAGGTTGGAAGTTAGTTGACTATGTTTGATTATATTAATTTGCACTACAATTGTGGCCATGGTTAGTATATTGATCTCATTTAAATTTGGTTGGCTATATTTCACCATGGGTGAACATACTCATATAGATAACCATGTTGATTGTGGTTAACTATACCGTTTAACATGAATTGATAATTTTACTGTAGTAGCCTTTGGTTGACCATATTTTACTATGGAACAACTAGTTGTATGGAGATCTGTAGTTGAACATGGCAAACCACATTTGAGAATGATGAACTTTGGTTATTATTTGTTGACTATGGTTGAGCATGTTTAAACAAGATTATGACCATGGTCAAACATGCTGCGACCATGGTTAACTAAGGTTATTAACACGATGGTTGACATGCTTAGAAGCAAGACCGCGTTGGAAAGCCTAGTTGACTATGACCATGGTTGATTGCTTATGAGCATGGTAGATTGTGATGTGGTTGTCCATATTTGTCTATCATTGACCATGGTTGTATATGGATGACCATGGTTGAAGGCATAAACGTATAGTTAGTATAGTTGAGCATGTTAAACTACAATTTTCCATGGATGAGTATGGTTGACCAATATGCTTATATATGACCATAGTTGAATTGTGTTACCCATGGTTGATTATGTTTGAATTTACTTGATTTTAAGAAATCACATTTGTGAAGGTTAAATTTCGTTATTGATGGTTGACTTTTCATTCTTGGTTATGGATGAAGTTTGTTGCATACATTTGACTTTGATAAACTATAGTGGATAGCAAAACTTAACCGATTGTAGATTTGGGAGATATTCTAAAAATGCAGAAATGAAAGAGTGAAGTTAATTGATTGACCTTGCTCTTATGCAATTAGATTCCTACTGGAATATTCACGAAATCGCAATTAAGATAAGGATGACCATGGTGAATAAGTAATGAACATGTCGATTATAAATAACCATGTTGATAAATGATTAACCATAGCTGAATATTATTGACCATATTTTACCATGCAAAATTTTTGGTCAACAAAAGTTACCTACAACTGAACATGGTAGACCATATTTGACGAGACGAACTTTGGTTGGCCTTTAATGACTATAGTTTACTTTGGTTGAATATGGTTAGGCATGCTTTAACATGACCATGACCATGGTTGACCATGCCTATGAACATGGTTGACAATGATGGTTGATAATAGTTAATTGAGGCCATGACCATAAACAGGTCTTTATTGATTGTAGTTGACTACTTGATTGTGAACACGGGTAGAGAATGGTTAAAGACATGGTTGTATATGAATGAGCGCGAACATGAACATGGTTGACTATGCTTGATATTCATTAGCTTATGGTTTGCCATGACCATGACCATGGTTTAGATACAATTTTCAATAAATTGAACATGACCATGATTGATGTTATTAAAACGTTTGAATATAGTTGACCATATGATTGAATATCCTTGAAAAAATCTGGATGAATGCTTGGTTGACCATGACCATATTTGAAAATTGTTAGCCATGGTTTCTTAGAATAGAAAAGGATTGACTACACCATTGTTAATAGTTTACTATGTTTGATTAAGGTTAGTGATGACCTTGTTTAATTATTGTAGACCATGACCATGGTTGACTATGTAGCCATGGATACGACTATGGTTGAAGACAAATATATCCATGGTTGACCATGACCATGGTTGATTATGATTAATCATGGTTGTCTTACGACCTTAGTTTAGCGCCTTAGATTGACTATTTTGAGCTACCTGCTGGTTTGGCAATGTTGATTATGTATATTACGGTAAAGTCACATTGTGATTTTCATCATAGTTGACTTGTGTTGAATTGTTGCATTCGATTGTTGGCCGTGAGCATGATTAAATATGTTTTACCATCGTTATTTATGGTTGACCATGATACATGACCATGATGATGCTTAACCATGTAGATGATGGGTGTGATTTACCATGGTTGTCATGCCCATTGTTCACTATCATGTTAGTTGAGTATTGTTAAAATGTGATGTTTCGGTGGTTATTTCATAGATCAATGTTTCTATTATTGGTTGATTTATGTAAACCATTAGTTTCTTTTAGATGACTATGATTTTATGTGCCTGGAAGTTGACTATGGTTGTCTATGGTTCAATTTTGTCACATTATGTCATTCAACACAAATTTTTATTGAATAATGATATTAAATTTTATTCATCGTAATGTGACATCATTTTTATGTTCATCATATTATATTGATGTTAGGATACGATAAACACATTGTTATGTTTGAATATGTTTGTGACATTTTAATGTTGAGACATGCTTGTTACATTGTAACATTTATGTTTGCCCCCATTACCATAATGGTATGTATGTTTTCTAATATTGATGCTGCAGCAAGGCAGTTCGGATACCCGGTTATCACAGTTAGGTTGGAGGGAGAGTGAAATTTGAGGTGTATGGATCATATTTATTTACATTACGCAAACCTATGGGGTCAGACAATAGAAGGCGATGGAAAATATGGGTCGGTGAGAGAATTTACTTTAATGGAAGATAAAGTCGGTGAACGAGTTTCTTTGTACGCTTAACAGGCGTAGGTGTTCTAACTCGGTTATTGATGCTCAGAAAGTTCTTTCACAATCACCATCAATGGATTAATTCGTAATAGGGTTTGAGGTTGTTTTTTTATATTAAATTTCAAATTTAATTTAATGGTAGATTTTAAGAATATTTTGTAATATGATAAATATAAATTTCAAGAATATTTTCGAATATGATAAAGAACCAAAAATAGTTAAATAATTAATCTCACATCACATTCACAAAAATATCCTAAAATCTGCCATCTAAAAAACGTTACCACCACTAAGCAATACCGCATCACTCGTCCACTTGTCATGACAGAATTGATCATAACGAGTTTTATCCATGGCCCCATGTGAGGGATAAATGGTGCGAGTACGGAGCGCCTAATGGATGAGAAAGAGATCCAGTTTCAACGTCGTTTTAATCAATTCTATCAGTAATAAAGGTTTATACTTTTAAAATTTGATGAATGTCACCCAAAACAATGTGGGTATTAAAGTTCATATCGGAGAATAAATTTTAAAGTTTAAATAGGTTTTATCTTTTGCTGCATTTGGAGTTCTTGAGGATCAAGATTTAGAAAGACACAACCCTTCGAGATGGTCAACTTGCTTGGCAGGCATTCTGTTCGTCCGCAAGGCTGAAAAGTTCATTTGAAAACGAACGACATGCGGAAGTTTCCCTCCTTGGGTCTATTTTTCTTCACGCAATATACGAACAACTTCTGTTCTTCATTCATGGTTCGGTTGGTGGGGAGTCGGCGCTTTAATTAATTTCTTTCATTTAAAGAAGTGATTAAAATTAGGTAGTGCGAGAAGAATCACGACGAGAGAATATTTTGCTTGACTCCCATTGTGTTGTGGGACATGAAGCGAGGTTAGAGTGAAAAGTCTTGAGATGTTGACTTTATTTGACTTTGATTTTACTATGGATGAACATGTTTTACTATAAATAATCATGCGATTGTATTTAACTATAGTTTGATATAGTTGACTATGCTAAATTATAGTTTCTGTAGTTGATCATGTATAGTTATGTAGCAATATAGTTGACTTTGGTAGACATGGTTGATTATGTTTTGACTTTACAATATTTTGAGAAAATCCACATTTCCTCAAGGTTAAGTTTGGTTTATCATTGTTGAATATTAATTATTTCACATTGGTGAAGTTTGTTCACCTAATTTGACTTTGATGAACTATGGTGTACTATGGGTGAACATTTTGACTAAGGTAGCCATGTTGATTGTGGTTAATCATGGTTGACTATGGTTCTTATTAGATTCACAATTACACTAAGAGGGGGGAGGAATCAATATAATGACATATTTACTTATTTAAATATTTGAACATCATTAAACATCAATCTCATAAATTAAACAAGTAACACAAAATATACGTGAAACCTTTATAGGAGAAAACACAAAACTTCTCAATATGAAAGATCTTGTAGATACCATACATGCCCCTGTACATCAACTTGCAGAACCAACCTAGGAGACACTAATATCATGTATTTCTTTATGGGAACCAACACAACAGCTTGCAATCCCCTTTGCTAAGATTTGTAAGCATCAACTCTGAGAGACACGATCACACCTTTGCTACAAGATTTGTGGGCACCAAATTACTTCATTGAGAATGCCTTCTATGCCATGTTTGTTAGCTGTACCTTTACTAAGTCTATTTTCACTTATGACTTCACTAGCTATGTTGTTTACTTTTGTCTTCACTAGTTCTACTTGCTACTTCTTCCTTCACCACATCTACTTCTCCCAAAACATGGTTTTTTTGGCTTCTTCTTAAGAATGAACTTTCACAACATGTCATGCTTTCATTTTTTTAAATTCTAATTAAGTTTCTTACGATAAACCTCTTCTTCTTTGTCTAATTAAATTTACGCTATTATAAAAACAACTCATAAAAAGTTATAGAAAGAAATTCCAAGATGACCTATTTAAAGCATGTTTAAGGAGCATTCTAGAACATTAACTTCCCTCGAGATCATATTTGTAAAATTATAGCGAAACAAGATATGCAATTTCTACACATACTTGTTTCATTGATCAAAACCCTCTTACTAGGTTTTGTAGCCATTCCTTTCTTGTCACCTTTGAAAGTGCTCGGTAAGGAAGCTCGGATGCCAATTTCTCACACAAAGTAGAGTTATAGGAGAGTGAGTTGAGTTGTATGGATCATGTTATTTCATTTTGCTAAACATATAGTGTTCGGGCCATGAAGCGATGGCACATATGGGGCAATCGAGAGGAATTTTCTTTAATGGAAGATAAAGTTAAGTACATCGGAGTTTATTAATATACCCATCTTAAGCATAGGTACTCTCGGTTTTTGATTCCCAAGTTCTTTCCATATCAATGAACATTTCCTGTAACCAATAAGATCTTTGTATGTTCGTCCTCCTCCTCCAAATAAAGTCGACACTTGCCATGGCTTGTCATGAAATTGTTTCTACATTGGTTTTTAATTGTGTTGTTCTTTAAAGACAATCCCATCCTAAAATGAAAAAAGATATATATATAATCTCTAAATTTTTAAGATATTTAATTTTCATTGGATTTTAAGTTATTTATCATAAAATTAAGTTTATTTGGTTTTAAAATAAATCTATAAAAATATTAGAATCATAATTTATATTGTTTATATTTAAATGTTTTGGAAAATTAAATTTTTAATCAAATTTTTAATATTTATTATGCAAACTTTAATATATATTATTAATATATAAGTATTTTTTGACTGATACTTGATACGCAGGAAAGTAGAATGTCTTAAGTTTCTAATATCATCCTAAAGTAAGAAAGAAAAGGTTATAATCTCTAAATCTTAGAGATATTTTGATTTTTTTTTAAATTAATTTATCATAATTAGTTTATTAGGTTTTAAAAAAAATATTAGAATAATAAATTATATTATTTAAATTTAAATATTTTAGTGTTTATAATAAAAAAAATAATATTTGTTATACAAAATTGCAATATATGTATTTTTGACCTTAATAGTATTGATATTTTGATTTTTCATTGGTTTTCTAAATGAATTTATTATAAAAATTAAGTTAAGTCATTTTTTGAGACAAGTACATTAATTTGTTATTATAAAATTAAGTTTTATTCAGGTTTTAAAAAACAAATCTACCAAAATATTAGATAGTAATAGTAATAATATTAGTATTATATATATATATATATACGTGTGTGTGTGTGTGTGTGTGTGTGTGTGTGTTTAAAGTTGTCACATACATATATCAATCTCTCACATATAGTAAATTTAAATTTCACCCCATCTAAACACACTCCACTCTGACAAGTCATAATTAACAAGACAATTAAGCCACTTAAACTGACACTATGTTAAAGATATGATGCAAAAACATCAATACGCATAACCATAGAATTCTCATGACAACATTTGTATTTTAAATTTTCACATGGAAAAGGTGTGAATAGTCTTGGTTGTGGCTGAAACAATGGTATTTAATGTTCCAACGATTTTAGTGACATCCGGTTGCTTTGGTATCTTGATTGCACAGGATTTCTAAGCAACAATCCAATCTTTAATAATCTGGTTTGTTGAAAACGATGAAAGCACACACCTAGCGCACCACTCCTCCTTGAAGTCATGAGTCCTGAGATTTCTCCGTTTGAGGTACAATGTGTGTATTAAATTGTTGGCGGTGCAATAAATTTTCCATCATCGGAAATATCGGAAAAGCGCAATGGTCTTCATGAAGTTTCTAAAACGGTTACTATATGGAGGATAAAACCCATACCCACCATCCGCAACTCTCGGCGAGAGGTTTACTCTGGCCAGGCAGAAATCTCTCAGGAAGTTTGGTGAGATAATCGGTCTTATTTTCCGAAAATTTTAAGTTTCTTAAAGCAATTGTGAGGTTACTGCAACGGATACGAAAATTAATTATTCCATGCGCTTAACCGTGTTAGGTTTTTTGTTTTGTCAGTTCGGAGTTCAGCTCATAGGCCTCATGTGCCTCTCAGCCAGGCTGAGGGGTCAACTTCTCATTTTTAACTTCAAATCTCTAATTAGATTTGAACACTGTCTAATCTTCTTTCCTTTTGCTTGTTATATTCTTTACGCCCAATTTGTTTTCCCAACGTTGGCTTGTAATTGAAGTGGACCTCCCACTTCACGGTATGCCTGCAAGGTTCTATCTTGTCAAATTATTACACAATTTTGAATCTAAGGTTAGAATTTCCCCTTCATCGTTCCCTTCTTTTAATTATTGGTGCTTCAGGTTTATTTCGAACCTTTAATCGCAGCTCTTTCAGGTCACGAAACACCGACGTTTTAACACCACTCCAATGCTCTTATGAGAGCCCTACCCAAATCGATATCCCAAAATGAAGCAGTGGCTTCCGTAACCGTAGAACACAACATTAGCGGGTGAACAACATGAGATTTTATACAGTTTAGTCTTCTAGCTTGTGGCAGAGTAAAAGTTGATTCGAAAAGTTCACCTAAGCAGGATTTCTCGGTTAAACTCCATGGGCTTTGGTTAATGTCATCTTGTGTAAAAATTGGTCATTCTGAGCTTAAGCTCATAGCTATTCTGACTCTCTTTGTACACCTAAGTTTATATTTAAAGCTGAATACTAGGATACTATTAATTTTGGGTTCTTTACCACGATCTCCTTTGACTCTTATCCCTGACTAGCTTGGTGAAAGTTTCTAAAGGTTTCATTTTCCTTGTTCGTATGTCTCCTTTTTTCTTGAATTTAAATTTTATCGTGGTGTATCCCAAATTTAGAAATAATGATATTTATTCATATATATGTTTCTCTTAGTAGTTTCTTTCTGTAAATTTCGATTTATTTCTAGAGCTTTAAAGGTACACGCTATTCCTTGTTATAGATAGGTTTGTTTTTTTGTTACACGATTCTTTGAGCGTAGCGATAGGAATGCAAGGTTCCCATCTCAATCTAGTTTGCATGCCTTTGTACGTAAGTGCAAATCTTCATGCATGCATAAGTTTGAAATACGGCTGATGTAATTTTCCTTCGACTTAACTTG
Source organism: Pinus albicaulis (assembly GCA_034641835.2). Classification (NCBI taxonomy): domain Eukaryota; kingdom Viridiplantae; phylum Streptophyta; class Pinopsida; order Pinales; family Pinaceae; genus Pinus; species Pinus albicaulis. Next base: position 36,990 of record JAXQQM020071746.1, on the reverse strand, counting down.
TTAAAAGATACGCTCCTGAAATTTATATTATAACGCTTGAGTTGACGAGGTTTGAGTAATTAAATTTCCTCATTGTTCGGTTGTCTTGATAAAGATTGTAATAATGTTTTCTTAGTGTCTAAGAGCCGGAGTATGAATACATTCAACAATTTTGAGGCTACGGCCGTCACTCTAATATTTGGTTAGACCTCAAGATAATACAACGAGTTTTCTCGTTTGCTCGAATATACCATTAACTAAAATAACTCCATCTCGGTCTAGAGTTTCCATTTACATCTAGATTTGTTCCAATGTCTTCTTCTTCTAAGTATCTCTCTCTTTTACCCTACTATACAAACCACGGAGTTTCCGCTCTTGTTAATTCTATTCACGGAATTTTTCAATACAAAACATATTACAAACCCCTATTCAAAATAGGATAATTTGCTGCCAGGAACCTAGAGGTACTACTTCTCTTGCATTTAAGGAAAAAAATAAATAAGTAACTCGGCCCATTACGATAATCTTTTCAAAAAAATTATATTAATTACTACTAGTTCTCGGTTATTTGATAGCACTGTCTTTCCACAGTGAGTGCAAGACATTTCTGCCCCACGACAAGGCTTCATCAATAAAATAACCCTTTATTAAGCGAAATTCATAACAAATTAAATACCACGACTAATTATTAACCAAATAATAGACGATTCTTTAGCAACTTGCAAAGTTGCGGGTTCTAAGTACTTATACGATTAAGAACAAAACCCCTTCTTCGCGTGGTCCTCCCGACCATCAAGAGCGGTAGTCACATCCTCTTTCCCCGACTCCGAAACTTGGAGCAGTGCCAGCGGGAATCGGGTAGATGATCTTGCCCCTTTGTACCTTGACCTCGGGGATGGCCAATCCGATTCTGAACGAAATTCTTGCTCATAAGGGTTGCGAAGTAATTTCAGGCGGTCACCACCCGGCTCTCGAAATAGCTGCCCTCGGCCACCGATTGCACGGAGCCCTACCCTTTATTACCGGAATTCTTTTTCCCGGAGGGTAGTGGCCCATTTCCAGGCGGCCACAACCACTTCCTATTCTTAGAAACTTCTGTGATCTAAAGGTTTTCTCTTTTCTTTTCATTTACATTTTCATTTGTTAACTCGGTAACAAAATAATACTTTATGTCATAAGAAATTACCATTAAGTTTCCTTGTCCAAAATAATAAAAGAAAATAAACTAAAAAATAATATAATTAAACCAATAATTCTTTTAACTAATTGTAACTAATTTGTCTCTTAATGAAGAGGTGTCACAACTTCCCCTGCGGAAGTAACTTTTAGTCTCGGTGTTTCAATCCCCTCTCACAGGAAAAGTTAAGGTATGCTTCTAGCATAAATTTTCTTCCTCCCAAGTAGCCATCCCGGTCCAAAGAGTACTTCCACTACACTTTTACCAGACCCTTTACTCTTTTACGGAGTTCAATTTCTCTTCGCTCAAGTATGCGTAAGAATACAGAACTCGGTAGGTTCTACACAGAAGCACAAAATGATTTTCAAATCAGTACATTTAGGGATATTCAGCTTTACAAACTGAGTTATTTTATCCTTCTTCCTACACAGATATTCGCAATGAATTACATGTTCCTCATCATGTACATATCGCTTCAATAAGGATACATGAAACACATATGCACTCGAATGTGGTAGGCAATGCCAATCTATGAGCTCTTTGGTCCTATTCTTTCCATGTTAGAAGGCATCGCGTCTTCGAGCCGACAGCACGAAGGTCCACCTCATAGTGCTTCTTTTAGGCTGGAGTGGCACCTTACGTGGTCTCCTGCCGAATTCTCGGTAGGATCTTTTCGATGCCTCGCTTTTGCCTATCTTGCGCGGCTGGGTCGCCTTGTTCGTTTTACCTCTGCCTCCATTTCCTTTGACATTTACGGTCCCAACAATAGTTTTGTTTAAGGCCGCTCAGGATTTATAGGAATGCGGCATTGCCTACCATATAATGCTTCAAAGGAGCTCATTTTCGGAGACTCTGATACCCATTGTTGTATGCAAATTCTGCAGTGCAAGTAATCTTCCCCACTTGGTAGGTTAACATCACCTTCGTTCGCCGAAGCATGTCTTCTAGAACTTCTAATTTACACGCTTTGTACGCCGTAGTTTGAGGATGATAAGCGATACTAAAGTGTATACAGGTTCTAATCCGAAAAATAAAGTTTTCAAAAAAGCGGACGTAAACTTAACATCTCGATCTGAAATCACGATTTTAGGTATGCCATGCAACTTACCTAAAATCTCCTTCATAAATATATACGCAATTTGTCTGTAGTCTTATAGGTAGATTGCAATTGTGAATGGGCAGATTTGCATGTCATCACTACTACTATAATAGAATATTACTGCTTCCTTTTTACGGTAACACAGCAGTGAAATCAATAAAGATAACATGCATTTAGGGATGGGTATAAGTGTAAAAAGCCAGTAGGGATGCGATGCTAAGCTTGTTTTGCGGCACTCTAAACACTTTTAACATGTATTCAGCAATGTCCTTACACATTCACGGCCAATAATAAACTTTCCCTTCTTGCTTTATAAAGGCATCTTCGATATCTAGGATGGCCGGCGTAATTCTTGTGGTGAAAATTCATTCGGGATTAATTCTTTAAGATTAGTGCGGTTAGGCACATAGATCTTTAAAAGCGAAAGGTCAATACTTTGTTCTTCACTCTCTCCAAACTATGTTTCTTTGTCTGTCTTTGTTTTCATTCTTCATCTGCGCCACGAAACATATTAGGAGCTCTGCGAGATTCTTCCTTCATTTATTAACGGTTGGCTTTCGGCCCGGATTAAAATATCGACAAACGGTACAATAACGATTTTCGGCTTAAGCGATAGCCAACTCTGTTTTCTTTTCCCTTAACATGCGAATGTCCATGTCGAACTCACTCGGAAATGCGTTCCATCTGCTTTGTCTAGAGTTTAAATACGCCTTGAAATAGCTAGTCGGAGCTGCTATCGAATACATTTCGACACAAATCTTACTACCCGGTAGATAATGCCTCCATACTCGGAGGCGTGAACTGCGCGTGGCTCCAAATCATAGCTGAGAATATTTCTGCTCATGTTCATAAGCCCACTTGACTCATGAGCTGTGCTTTTCCCTCTTGAGTTGTCTCTTGCTCCAACTCCTTCTTTACTAGCATCCCGTCTGGAACTTCGTAGTCTTTTTAAGTCGACTATGATCTGGGTACGTAGTTAAAGGGGATTGTTTTAGTTTTGTTTGTCTTGGTCTTTTGTCCATCTAAAAATCTCCTCCTTCTTACGCAAAATGTAATGGGAAAGAGTACAGAGAACATACATAGATCTTCTATAATACACAGCTAAGCCCATGAATGATCTAATATCACTGCCACATTCCAGGGACTTACACTCCATGATGGCTTTGATCTTTTCGGGATCAACGAAGCTATCCCTTGACTGATATGACGTGTCTGAAATCTTTGGATTTAAATGCTAAAGAAATACATGCTCTTATAATTGTATAAAGGCGATGTTTCCTTGACGTTTTCCAACACTATGCGCAAATACTCCTTGTAATTGCATATCATTTTTAGAGTACACCAGAATATAAATCGATAAAAATGAGCACACAATTATCTAGGAATTGATGAAAAATGCCATTCATCAACCTCATAGAGATTCTTTGGTGCATTTTTAATCCAAAGAACAACACAGGTATAATGACCATATCGAATTAACGGAAGAACATTTCTGGAATATCCTCATCTTCATCAGAATTTGATGATGTCAGGATCTTCGTCAATCTTCGGAAAAATACCTTAGCCCCTGCCCACAGTCCGACAAATCATCGATTCTTGGTAAGGGGTACTTGTTTTTAACGATCGGCTTGTTAAGGCGCACCTTAATCCATACCTGTCTGTGATATCCCATCTTTCTTTTTAACGAAAAGGCGGGTACGCCCCATGGTGACACACTTGGGCGGATATAGCCTTTGTCTAGCAACTCTTGTATTTATTATTTTTAATTACGGTAACTCACCGCTTTGCACTCATCCTCAGGAGCTCACCAATCACGAGTGAGCACCGGCGACGCTCAATGAGCTGAAATCAATATCTCTTTCGGGTAGTCCGGGAATTTCTATACGGAAATACGTCCAATTCTGCCCCACTACGAATATCTTCTGACATTAGGGCATTTTCCTTAGAATCTTGTGTATCTAACGAATAGCATACAATGGCACCTTTTCTAATACACTTACCATACGAGATGCTATTATTGGTCGTATTTGTATAGGCTTTTTAACTCCTTGAACCACTGCAACGTGCACCATCTTGCATTAAGATGAGATGGTCTTTTCATAAATCTACTAATCCAATGTCTTTCAGCAATCATGCCAATAACACATCGTACGATCCCAACGCAAGATGACTGAATCTACCTCTGTCGATGTTACGCCACTTCCGACACACGATTAGGAACTTTCAACATTGTCTTGCGTTTCGCCCCGATGGCAGCTAGCCCCATGCTAACCATGAATTCTAAATTTATGTTCTTTTAATTTACTGTAACTCTCTTAACTTGGGAACGTGTAACCTAGGACTTGCTCCGGATCAACAGTGCATGAGGTTTGGTGTGTGTGCAACCCAAGTTCAATCATTGTGAGCTGAAAAATCAGCCTGTGAGTCTTCATGACTGCATTGATACGATACGGACTACGCGCAAGGAATACGTAGATGCCCCTCCTATGATTTTCTACGATTCCTTTTATTCGGTGGACGATTTTTATAATAGTGAGCTTCCCCATTGCTAACGTAAGGGAGGTTTAGAATTATGTCCTAGCTCGAGTTTAGCACGGCGACACGTGACTATCAGCGGCCACTTCGATTCTTTGATGATTTCCCAAACCGCTTCAATAAGTTGTGTTTCGTCTTTGCCATTCACCGAAGCTATTGTTTTCTTGCTCTTAAGGTAAGAATTCGCACCGACCTTTCTTCAGTGCCAGCAACACTACATATCACTCTTGATTTTACTTTGTTGATAACACAACCAAATTCGCACCGGATAACTCATCCATAGTGCGGGGGTTAATGAATTCTATCAAACTCTCTCCTTGTGAAAGCGAATCGCTTCTCAAAAATCTCGCACCTTCGCCTTCTCTTCTCGGAGGGTAAGGTACATATCGCGACAAGGAGTGAATTTTGCCATAATCATCTGTGGTCATTTGCCCTAGCGCGTGAATCATGGAACTCCTTCGCTTTATCGTCATAAAATCTTTAACATCGGTATTTATCTTTGCGTCTTTCTTTAAAGCAGTTCCCATGTTAGCCTCGCGTTCATCAATGACTTACGTGCATTCTTCACTTCTTCCACCTGGAGTGGCCTTTTTCACGTAATTGATATGGTAATCGCGCTAGTGTGTTTGTATTCATGAACCTGAAAATATTTGTTTATATTTATTAACGAGCTTAATTTGCCTCTTACGCCTCACCATCAAAAATGTCGGTGAAAGCAATCTTCTGAAATTCTCCTGAAGTTCCACTTTTGTCTTTTAGAGTCTTGCGGCCGGACAAGTCTGCCAAACTACGCACTCATTATAATTCATATTTTTACTCCTCTGGGAAGGCTCTTTTTTCAGTTACATGCATCGACATTATTTTGGTCTATTTGGTCCTGCGCTGCGGTGATAATTCTTTTCAGCATTGAATTACTTCTTATCCCCCGATTCTTGCCTATACGACAAATTACACTAGGGATCTTCTCTTGATCCGCAGCAACAACCTCTCATTGTCCCTCCGAACTCTTATCATTTCTTCACGAAGTTGTTTGTCGTATTTAACGAATACTTAGTTTTATTGTTGCTGCTCTTCAGCAATCAACTAGTCTTTGGTGCTGCTCTACGATTGATTGAACCCACATTTCGGGTTAAGCGTGAAATTTGAGTCCTTAGGTTGCGTTGAGTTTCCATCGCTCTTTCTCCCTTTGTGCACTAATCACAAGCATTACATTGTGAATACCAGGAATCCCCGATTATTAGCAACTAAACTCTGTTACACTTGTCACATACATATCCTCAATCTCACATATAGTAAAAAAAAAATTCGTTTGCAACTCTAAACACACTCCATCGGCAAATTACTTAGTTAACCAAGACAATTAAACCACTTAACTATGGTAAAAGGGTAATAGTATCACAACTTAATGTCTGCAACAGAATTCTCATGACGGCGATTTGTATTTTAAATTTTCACATGACAAAGGTGTGAATAGTCTTGGTATTTTGTGGTAGGCCATTGTTATTTAATGTTCAACGGTACTGGCCCAGCCCATCCGGTTGCTTTGGTATCTCGAAGTGAATTACTTTGGTTCTACTGTAGTCAATCTTTAATAATGAGAACATTGGTGATGGCTTTGCCACCTTCTTAGCTTCTCTTTTATGATCATGAGTCATTCCTACGCGTTGAGAATACGATGTGTATTAAATTGTTGGGCGAGTGTAATGAATTTTTCGTAGCAAATATCGGAGAGCCTTGATGGTCTTCATGAGTTTTCTAAGCGGTTACCCTGAAAGGTCATTACGCCACCATCCATTTTTCTCTCTTGACAGATTTTATAAGCAGTAAAATGCCCTCGGGAGTTTTAGTAAGATAATCGGTCTTATTTTCACAAGGAATTTCAGTTTTAACTGACTTAATTGTGAGGTTAAAAACACGGTCTTGAAAATTAATTGTTCAAATAAACTTAAGCAAGAGTATTAGGTTTTTGTTTATACAGTTAGGAGTTTTCAGGCTGTCATAGGCTTTCATATCTCCCAAACTTGACTCACAGTCCAACTTCTCTTTAACTTCAAATCTCGAGCAAGATTTATTCTCTAAGCTTATTCTTTCCTTTGCTTCTTGTATTTATATTCATTAACTTACTCACTAAATTTTTTTAACACGGTGGCTACCCACGCAATTGAAGTACGGACCTCCCACTTCACGGTACTCCTACTGCCCAAGGGATTCATCTTATCGAATTGTTACACGGTTGTTAGATCCTAAGGTTAAAATTTCCCTTCATGCGATTTTCTAACACAATTCTTAAATTGCATTTCCGGAGTTTTATTTGAACCCTAAGTGCGCTCTTGAGTCTTCGAAGGCTTGCCGACGTTTAACACCACTCCATTGCTCTTGCGGTACTAAGTCGGTATACCATAAGAAGCGGTGGCTTCATGGCTTAATAGAACCTAGCTTGTAACTAAGTGAACACTACTTAGTTTACTTCTAGTTTAGTCTTCTGACTTGTATGAGAGTAAAGGTTGATGAAAAAGTTCATACAGAGCTTGAATTTCTCGATTCGCTCCATGAGCTAGTTAATGTCATCTTGTGTGAGATTATTCTAGGACGTCTTAGCTCTGCTTCTTACATTCTCTTTGTACCTAAGTTTGTGTTCCTTTGAATACTACATTCAGTCTTGCTATTAATTTGGGTTCTTTACCATGATCTCCTTTAAATGTATCACATAATGGGGCGGTGGGATTTAAAGGGTTTGCGTTTTCCATGACATGTAATATTCTATTTTTTTCTTGAAGTTGATTTTGTCATGGTGTGTCCATTGAAATATTGATATTTATTCATATATATGTTCTCTACGGTAATTTCTTTATATGGGAATTTCGATTTGTTCCGGAAACTTTGGAGGCTATTTATTAAACTTGTTATGAACGAGGTTGTTTTGTTACACGATTGGCGTAACTCTTGGAGTGCAAAGGTTCATCTCAATCTAGTTTGCATGCCTTTATGTTGTGCATTCTTCGTCTTCATGCATGCATAAGTTTTGAAATCATTCTAAATGTAATTTTCCTTCGACTTAACTTATTTAAAGAATTTGCTCCATAAAGTTCTATATTACAACGGCCAGGTTAAATGAGAGGAGTTTTAGTGAGTAAATTTCTCTTGTTTGTTCGATTATCTTGATAAAAGATTATAATAATATTTTCTTAGTGTCTAAGGGCGGAGTATGGTCTGTTCAGCAATTTTGAGGGCTACGGCAATCTCCTCTAATGTTTGGTTAGACACTCCACGAATATTACGTTTTCTCGTTTGCCGAATATCTGTTAACTTTCATGCTCATCTAGGGTCTAGGTTTCCATTTACAACTAGATTTCTTTCCAATGTACTTCTTCTTCTAAATTATCTCTCTCTTACCCTACTATACAAACCCACGAGTTTTTCCGCTGTTAATTCTATTCACGAAATTTCCAATGCAAAACATATTACAAACCTATTCAAAATAGGATAATTTGCAAGACTCAGTGCTACTTCTCTTGCATTTTAAGGAGAAAAAATAAATAAGTAACTCGAAATTTACATTACGATAATCTTTTCCAAAATTATAATGGTACTACGTTCTCGGTTATTTAATGCTTCTTATCTTTCACATTGAACACGAACATTTCTACACGATAAGGCTTCATCAATAAAATAACCTTTATTACGTAAAAATTCATAACAAATTAAATACCCAACAATTAATAACCAAATAATAAGGTTAACCTACTAACTTACCATGAAAGTTTGCGAGTTCTGAAATGTATTTGATTAAGAGCAAAACCCCTTCTTAAAGCGTGAGGTCTCAACCATCAAGAGGGGCAAATGACGTCCTCCTCTTGCCCCAGGGCCTCCCAGAACTTGGAGCGGTGCCACGGGGAATCGGTGGATAGTCTTCTTCTTGACGACCTCGGGAGGATGGCCCAGTACGGTCTCTGAGCAGAGAATTCTTGCTCATGAGGGTTGCGAAGTGTTCCAGGCGGTCTACCTAGCTCTAAATGCATGCCCTCGGTACACCAGTGCACGGAACCCTACCATGTCTGCCGGAATTCATGCACATCACAGTGAGTAGCCTTTCAATACATTCCCCAACCACTTCCTATTCTTAGAAACTTCTGTGATGTAAGGGTTTTCTCTTTCTTTTTTTCATTTTACCATTTTCATTTGTTAACTACATTAACAAAATAATACTTTATGTCATAATGATTACCATTAAGTTTTCCTTGTCCATAATAATAAAAAGAAAATAAAACTAAAAAGAATAATTAAGAAACCAATATTCTTTTAACTGGTATAACTAATTTGTCTCTTAATGGGGGTGTCACAAAAGTCAATTTATAATAAAAATTTTAATATTATTATACAAAATTTTAATATATATTATTAATATATAAGTATTTTTATTCTTTATTATGATTATACTATATTATGATATTGTAAAAAAAGGGAACAAAAGATTTAACAATAGTGAAGAACAAAGATATGATGCATAAAGAAATTAACAATAGTGAAGAAGAACTCGGGTAGCAGTGGGCTTAAGGTGTAAGAAATATTTAACCATTGTAGATTAATCATTAGGTAATTTAGTTTTGTAAGTAATCATTGAGTAATGTAGTTTTAATGCTGATTTCTTTTAATCAATATTATGGATTGGATATTACTGCGTATTTTAACTTTAGCGAAAATGATGACATTGGTGTTGCTTTTATGATAGGAAAAGTGGGGACTTGGATGGTGATTTGAAGCACTCAAGGATTGATAGTTTTATTAGCAAACCCAATCACGATCACGAATGGTGTGCTTGATTTCTGAAAGCACGGTGTGAAAAGGTGGTTGGTGTAGATTCAGGTTGTCTACTTTAGAAGATAACTCCACTATTCCAAAAAATTATGTAAACGATCACCGAGTGAGATGCTACCATTTCACTTGAATTTCTTTTTTTTCTCGAGATTTATATTATCATCGTTCTATATTTACAAAACTTACAATAAAGTTCAAAACTGTATGATGAACTTGCTTGAAAACTATTAACGAAATTAGATTGTTTTCCTGGAAGTGTGTCTCTCTTTTCATCTGCGGAAGAAGCGTCACTCTACTCTAGTTCCACCTCCCATGTTTTCATTCACACTCTTCTTGATCCAGCAGCACGGGTATGCAGAAGGAACTCACAATGAAGTCTTTCTAAATACGAAATGCCTTGACTAAAATCCTAATAGCGACCTAATTCATGAGTCATTTTTGATTTGTATGCCTCTTTCTATAACGTCTACGAGTGGCTTTAGATATTTGTCATCTATATTCTTATCGAGAAGCAATTTGCTCCACTTATAGAAACTATTAATAACTTCTGGAATTGGAGTGGCGAGATAATTTTCGATTTATTACCGATTTCCTTTGGTGTACCTTCGCATCTTCCGCTGATTGATAATTTATAATTTGATGAAAAAAAAATGAATTGTTATAAAAAAATATTCGATCATAGCAAAATTTGTTCCGGTACTTTGATGAAAAGATAAATCGATCGAGATGCACGATGAATGAGAAAGAGATCGATACGTGATAGATAAAGAGAAGAAGTTGGGATTTCAACGTCATTTGTTAATCATTGTTACCAATGAGGTTTATACTTTCAGAAATTTAATCAATATCACTTTTAAATCAATGTGGGTGAAAGGTTCATATCATAATCAATTTTTTTATGGATCTAGTTCTTTTGGTAATAATATAATTGGCCAAAAGCATAATAACAAGCCCATGTAAATCTAAAAATTGAAAATTTAATCCCAAAACATATATCTACCAACCAAATTAAAAAAATACGGGGCATGTGGACATATTCCAAAAGTTAGAAAAGGTGAAGAAAAAGTTTATTCCGGGGGACCAAAAGTCCATTTGAAAAATAAAGAAGGCGACATCCGGCTTCCTGCATCACACCCACGCGATTTAACCAATTTTTCTTCACACAATACAGCATTGACCTCCCCTTTCTTTGTTCATGGTTCTGTGATTTCGGTTCAGCGCTTTTAATTAAAATTGTGCACCATTTGCAGGAAATGATTAAAATTGATCGAGCATTTAACGGAGATAAACAGGAGAGAATGTTTTGACGGCTCCTCCACGATTGTGTTGTGGGACATGAGCAATATATTCGCCAAAGTTTTCATAAATGCCAACAAATCGGATATGATTATTAATTGTGTGAGGCGAGGAGTATGTTTAGACTAAGGGTTAAACATATGCAGCTGAAAACGTTACGTTTAGAGCATCAGTCACAGTCAATTTTTTGTCCTTTTTCTCGAATGTATTGATAGTATTTCTATGGAAATTTTTGTCATTTTTACTTAGGAAAGTAGTGATAGAACTTTTATACTCCTTTTATAACGTTAGCAGAAATGTGGTGATATGGTTTTTAGTTGAAATGTTGTGATATAATATTTAGTTGGTTTTTTTTTTTAAGTGTTTGTTCATTTATATTTACGTTGTAAGACAAATTTCTTATTTGAAAACAACTCACCTAGGTGCCACTTTGTCCATGTCAAGACCATTGGATCAGAGGGAAATGTTAGGCAATTGAAATGTTTCAGGCCATTAGATTCTGATAAAAAAGTTTCATATATTTTTTTTATAATGTTAGTTTTTTTAATAAGTAATTGAATTTAGGTTTTGGTGACTTTTTATTCAAATTACACAAAAATCAAAATAAAAGTAAATTAAATAAGAATATTGACATATTGTAAAGAACGTTTTAACTAGGTCAAATAAAAAATAAAAATAATGCTAAATTATAAAAACAACCCGTAGTGATGACTCATGGTATTCATGTGGAATGTGGTTTATCTAAAGAGAGGGAATGTATATGGTCTAACTCTGAATCTGCAAAACCAGAGATCAAATGTCTTGATATGCAAATGTCATTGATCCCTCTCATGAGAATATAGATCTAAACTAATTAATTAATAGTGTTTACTAAACTATAAAAACAACTCATGGTATTGACTCATGGTATTCATGTGGAATGTGGTTTTATTTAAAGGGGAAATTAAAACTGGCAACTCTTGGATCTACCAAGAGCCAAAAGAGGATCAATATCTTGATATGCAAACCTCATTCAGTCCCTCTCATCAATAATATAGATCTAAACTAATTATTTAATAAAATTATTTTTTAATGTTTATAACCATTATTCTTTTAAAATTTCACTTAATAAAATGTATCTAAATTTTTATACATCCAAATTTACATAGTTTTCTTGTTTCTATATTATTTTATTTGCTTATTTTATTATTCATATTTCACATTTCTTAAATAAACTAAATTTACCTTTAATTACTTACTTATGGTTTGTAACTACACACATATTCTTTCTTCAGTTCCAAAAAAACTATATACATTTCTTTAATTACCTAATTTTTAAGCAAAAATCTTACATGTTTTACTTTATAATCATAAACAATTTTCATATTATATGAGTGTCAAACTTACTCAACTTTTTATTCTGATTTTAAACAATGTTTCTCACACTACATAATTTTAGCTTTTATAATTTTTTATTTTTATTTTTCAATTCCAAACAAAACACAAAACAAAAAACCCATGAGTCTTATTGTAGATTATAGTTTTACAAAATTGACACTAACCAAACCATTCAAATTTTACATCTTATACAGCAATTTATGTAATAACCACTCAATTTACTCTCCAATGTTGAAACCCCGCCACATGTTGGGAGATCACCTTTGTCAAAATCAAATGTTCCTCTTGGTTTTTAAAGGGTTCATAAACAAAACGGAGACAACAGAAAAGTCTAATGTTGTGGTATGATAACTGATTTTTGCATCATTATGACAAACAAAACATCACATTAGCTCACATAATATAATGCTATAAGGATCTAAGATGATAACAAGTTTTGAATCATGATAAGTGGTGAAAACCAAAACTAACTTGTAGCCACAAGCAAAAAATCACAACTCATAGAATATATCCAAGGTTGCAATGAACCTCTAACAGATTTTGAAAGGTGGACCTCATGGGAATTTTAGTGCACATAGAACACTACACGAATAATTCTATACTCTGATCAATTTAGAATAACCTAGGATGTGTAAAATATTTTAATAAGATAAACAAAATATAGACACCAAGAAGAAAGTCAATATTGTGGTATAATAAGCGATTTTTTTGAATCATTGTGACAAAAAAAACATCACATTAGCTCACACATAATATATATAATGCTATAAGGATCTAAGATGATAACAAATTTACTGAATCATGATAAATGAGTGAACCAAAACTAAGTTGTAGCCACAAGCAAAAAATAAAAAAAATTCTGAAATCTATCCAAGGTTACTGTGAACCCCATACATTGTGATGGACCTCATGGGAATTTTAGTGCACATGGGGTATACCAGTAATAATTCTATACTCTTGATCAATTTAAAGACAACCTAGGATGTGTAAAATATTTTAATAAGAAACTATATTTACAGCAATTATGAAATATAAAACTATAACTTAAATTTTTGAATTTACATTTGTATTTTTTCTTATGTACATAGAGAAAGAATAAACAATTTGGAATTGAAAAAATAAGCACATAACATAAAGAACATTCTCTCCTTCAAAAAATACCATAATAAATAACTGACTAACTTTATGTATACCAAGACTATTGTTCTTCATATACAATTTACGATAAGCATGCAATTGCCCATTGAGATATGTAGATAGACTTGAAGTAAACTCTATTTTGTTAATAAAAATTCTCTTTATTTACATCTATACTAGATATATTGTGTGAATACTATTTTAAAATATCTTATTTGAGTTAAATGTTTTGAATTATTAATCGCGAAAGGATTTTCACCCTCAATTTCCTATTTCAATATCTACTTAACAAAATTTGTATATATGCGAACATATTATCTTGGTTTACATATGTTTTCACCCCAAATTTCTATTTAAAAATCTATAACAAATTTTTTTTGGTTGATAACTCTGTCATCAATATATTTGAAACGTCCACGACTAGCTTCCATGAAGCAAGTTTTCCTTTCATTCCTTCACAATGACTTGTTCTACGCAATATCTTATTTCTTCTAGGCTACTATTTTATATACTATTGCCTTCCTTATTTCTTATGGCTACTATTTCCTATACTGTTAACTTACGATAATTTTAACTTTTCACACAACATATGGTGCGATTGCTAGTTTTTAAATTGGTTTTAAGTGTGGTGATAAATTTTAATTTTTAATTATTATACTTGTTTTTAATTGTGTATTAATTTGTTTTTTTATAAAAAATTATATTATTTATTTATAATTTAATATTGGTAATTTAATTTTTTTTATTTTTATTATATTTAAATTTATTTATGTATAAGTGATTGTTATTATGGATTTTTTATGATAGCTTTTATTTTATTAGTTATTAATTTTTTCTTTTTAATTAATTTTTCTTATAAATTATATTTTTATTCTCACATATTTTCAATTTAGGAATGATATTATTTATATATCTTGTGCGGTGGTCGAGGCTTCCTTCAGATGAGGTCTTGAGGATTTTTAGAAAGTGCCTTAATCTCTTTGGTTTAATGACTCTTCACAATTGGATCTCGGAGGTATAGAAGCACTGTCATTTACAGTGGAAATTATTCTCACCCTTCCCTATGCTAAGGGTTTCTTTATAGTAGGTGCAGAAAAACAACGACACAAAATCGCATTTTAGATTCGAACCCTTGGTTTGTGAAGCACTAGGGCTATTCATGAAACATGGAACCATGATTGGTCGCTCAACATGATCCTGCTCGGCTGGGTTTGGGTGGAATGTAACCCTGCCTTGCATCTCTAGAGAATCTCTCCTCGCTGAAAGCCATTGGAAATGCAATTGAGAAATTCTCACAGGGTGCCCAGGAAAATAGAGAATATGTCAAAACCACCTATGCTTGTACGTATGAAAATGGACTTGATGGATTTACGATTTGAAATAATCTGTGATGAGAGCTATATGGAACAGCTTTCATTTATGAAGATGTCTCTTCAGATGTCGATCCACCCAGCACCAGAGCAGACCTTTAATAAAATTACTAAAAGTCTCCCAAGAAAAATTCAACCCGAAAATAATCATAGTGGGTTACATGAGTGGGAAGGCCTGAACATTATCATCTCAAGGAAGAAATCGCTCGAGAAAACTACCGTCGCAAGAAATTAGGCTGAAAGAAACAGCCTCGGGAACAAGGCGCGACAACAAGAAAAGAACTCGATAGCCCTTCAAGCATCCCAGCACCAATTGTGAGATTCGAATATGCTTTCAAAAAGAAATCTCCATTTAAGCGACAAGCAGATCTCCCCAGGATCCGGGAGTAAGACAGTGTCCCCAAAATCGGAAGAGATAAAGGTTGCAAGACAAGGGAGGTTGGAGAGATACTTAAGAAAAAAAAAAAGCTACGGCCACACCAATCTTACCCGAAGACGAGAAGCCGAACAATTAAGAACTAAGAAAATTATGAGTGCGATAGACAAGGATTTGGTCTCGGTGGACATTAACCACCACCATCGTCATTATCATCATCATCATATGTATATATATCGGTTAATCATGTTCTTAATTTTTGGTGACGACATTCCACAATACAACATTTTATTAGTTTTTTTTTTTTTTTTTAATTTTGGTAATTATTTGTCTTATTATTTTTAGTTTAAAAAAACTTTATTTAAACAAAGTGGAATGTACTAGCTACTATGCATTCCTTGTTTTTAAAATGTGTTTTTTAATATAAATAAGAAATTTAATCTCTTAAAAATTTTAAAGCATTTATTTTCATTGTTTTAATTCGTTACTAAACTTAAATTTATAATTTTAAGAAATTTTATTTAATTTGAAATAAAATTAAGGAAAAATATGCAAGTAAGTAAAATTTTTCGGAATTAATTAACACGACTATATAAATTAAATGGTTGATAAATTCCTATAGACATCAAGCGACTTACCTAAATATATTCAGGTACCAAAATAAATAAATAAATATAAATATAAATATATATAAATAAATAAATAACTAAATTATAATTCTATTGTTAATTATTATTAAAAAAATTAATATTTGAAATAAAGATATATACATTTTAAAAAACATGATGCAAGATTTTTTTTAAATTACAAAGGTTCACCCCACATTACCATAAAAATTCATAAAAAAAATTTAATGTATCTGATTTGTTATAATACACTATATTATGGGTAAATATCATGGTTTAGGGCCACATAGTGAAAAACTATTAGTCATATTAATAACAATACTTTTTATTAATCAATTTAATTAATAGTAAAAAAAGACCAACTATTTTTATAATAAATCTTAATCTTTCATATCTGTATAAATGCCATGAGTAACAAAAATTAAATTCTAACCATCGATCTAATAATTATTAATAATTAAATTTAAATTTGCAAAACTATATTCCAAAATAATACATTAATTTTAATGGTCAGTATTGTCTAATAATTATACTCTTTAAATTTTCAACTTTGATACTGTTTTAGATTTTTGGAGTTAGTTTTGATATATATATATATATATATATATAAATCATGAATATACGAATAAAAAAAAATCAATAATTAAATTTTATATACCAGTTAAATAATATATATACACACTCTAATTGAATATACAGCTACGACTCTATAACAGCACTTATTGAAATAATTTTATTATTTTTACCGACTTAAGCGCATAAATTTAATCCGAAGTTGAACTTTGAATATATTAGCTAAGTTATGTTTATCATAATTTAAAAGTCGAATAAATGTGTAAGCATTTTCGTAGCTCAACATATTTTCGCTTATAAATGTGAACCAGTATAAAGAATGTTAAAAGAGTGAACCCATTAAAGATTTTAATTTATATTCGTTAATTACAAATTTACAATAATACATATCACTTTATATTTATATGTTAATATTTGAGGTGTGCCTTGAATCAGTCCCTTCCTACTCAATTGAAGAGGATTACCATGCAAACACAAGCATCCTTCATTGTGGATTTAATATTCAGCTGATAAACATTTGCATATTTCTTAAGTTCATGGTATTTTTCATGACTTGTAGCAAGTGGGATTTTGAAGATTGCATGCAACTTTTGTCTCCGTAAAACCGATTTCAATTTTTACATTTGTTTGTAATAACATACTAACATAATTTTATTTATATTTAGACTCATATAATATATTGATAAAATGATTAATATATGATCTGGAAAATAGTGTTAATTTTTATATAGTTAATTATTTTTATTAATATGTTTATATTAAGTTGATAGCGAGGATTAATAGATTTGTGAATTAAAGTATTAATATAATTAAAAATATATAAAAAATGAGTGACATAATTGAGCAACCATGATAATGAACCAAGTTGACCATGTTCTCAACACCATTTTGATAATTAACTACCATTATCAATATAATTAATAATGAAAAAATATTCATTTGGTTGGACATGGATGATCACATTAAACACTTATTTTCCATGGATGAGTATGGACAAACTAGTTGGTTCTATTTGACTATGGTTACTACAAGGAAAAGACCCTCCAGAAGATTATGAAGTTTTAGTATATAATTGGTCAGTACAAAAACACTTCTTATTCATTTTAGAGTATGAGGAAGGGTTTTGTTGGAGCTTCTAATGGAATTTCAACACAATTATTAAAAAAATTGGGTGGTGGGGTCTGTTCTGGAATCATTTTTCTCATCGGTCTTTGCTTATAAGGATGAATGTCTGAATTGTGTTTTACCATGTACGCTATTATTGTAAAAATAAAAACAAGGATGAGAAAAAAAAAATTCAGATGTCAGGGACACTGCCCAACATTCTAGTACGTATCACTCAGCATAAGACACACAGGAAATGGAAGGTGCATGCAGCACAGGACGTTAAGGTGTAAAAAACTACCTTTAAGTGATAAAGGTGCTAAATGCTTGGACGTTAAGTTATAAAAAGCGCAACACAATAACGTTAAAGGCAAATCATCACAGAGATTGCATGCAAAACTGTCAGACGCTCGAATTGGTAGTTGTCGATAGCTTATGCAAGTGTTCTAATTGGTATTGGTGTTGTGCGGTGACTATAGGTCGTAGAAACACCAGATGGACATTAGTGCACGGTAACTAACACACATAATGTTCATTTGCGTTCATTTTGTATTTTTTAGAGACTTATCGACTTTATTGATTACCAATTATTGTGATTTTAAGTTAAACTATTATCAAAAAGTCGGCTTCTGTATCTTATAACGGTATTCATATCAATTAAATTTTTGATAGTGCATTTGA
This sequence comes from Pinus albicaulis, assembly GCA_034641835.2. Classification (NCBI taxonomy): domain Eukaryota; kingdom Viridiplantae; phylum Streptophyta; class Pinopsida; order Pinales; family Pinaceae; genus Pinus; species Pinus albicaulis. Next base: position 18,845 of record JAXQQM020071746.1, on the reverse strand, counting down.
ATGTGATGTCACAGATTAATTTGTTATATTATATTATACAGTTGCATCTCTTCATTATATGTTTAATCATCATATATTTCGCATCAGGTAGTTAGCAACATTCCATGACAATGGAAAGAGAAACACTGTTGAGCCAGTGCACTTCGTGTTTTTATTATATATATATGGTCAAGAACACTCATTCATACAAAATGGGACGATTGTTGTTATCTCTTTGTCTTTTAATTGGGACACTATGTCCTTTACATTAAACAGAAATGTACGATTTCATGAGCAAATATTTCAAAAAATACCAACTTGCTTGCTGATATCCAAACATATTGATCATCATTCTTGACTGGAGACTATTGTCCTTGCTAGGCTACTTCCATGACTTGGGTTGTTGGAGGAATATTTTTGTTCTTGTGTTGATTTTTCTTATTCAAGTTCCCATCTCTGAACATAAAAGTAAAGTGTTATACATCGGTCATAATAATGAAAAAATTCAATATTAAATGTGTACATCAATGTAAATCGAAAAGTATTACCATAGCTAAAAATTGACTTACTCGTTCTCGACATTCTATTAAAGCTAAATTTCATGTGCCATCTTTCATAATTCATTTGTTGGCATAGTTCCATACTTTGTTTCTTATGAAGTTTTATACTCCATAACTCAGAATATATTTCCAATATAAAAAGAATTTTTTGTTCTATTATTATAGATAGAGCTAAGTAAAAAAAAGATAGTGTTACAAATTCACAATTAATTTCTGATATGCCAACTTATATACTCTTACAACCATATTTAACAATGTCGATGAATTCTTACGATGGATCTTCTTTTATGTGCTTGTATTTGAAGACATTCAATGATGATTGTTGTAAAACAACAAAATATAGAAAAATGAAATCTAGTTAAGTTGTTATAGAAATAACAATTACTCACAAACATAGATATCAAAAAATTTCTTCCTTGTCGTCTTGTTTTATGTGTTGAATGGGTTCCATTTCGTTTCTTCTCTGAGAAAAATTCTTTAAAATTAATATTTAATGCTAAATTGTTTATTTATTGTACAGATGAAAAATTCAATGATTACATAGCCACTTTTTGAAGCACGTTGTTGTTGAGATAGCTCTCGTCACGATACTGATATGTCCATTTTCTTTGACCATCTCCTTATGCACATTTCTGAACATTTCTGCTATGTATTTATGATATCGGCTCATTCATCCTTTGGTTACCATAATCTTCCGAAAATGTAACATGACAATAAACTATTTAATTTTTTTATGTTGATATACAGAAAAGTAAATATAACAAAGTATTTATAAATGATTGTATTCTAGTAATATATACATACATTAAAAAAAATTTAAATAATATTAGTTTTTGTCCTTCTTTTAAGATTGACCCCGTTTTTTCTATTAAAAGTCTAACATGTCTCATTGACTAATTCTGCGAAACTCATCTGTGGTTAAATAAATTTGGTTCTTGGAGATTATTGGATTGTTTTTTGTATTGTAAGTGGAAAGAACATCTATACATTCTGTTCATTAGATCCCTCAAATTTTTTAAAGTTTTTGCCCCTTGTTCTAACCTCCAACATCCTCGGATGAGCTAAGGAGAAATTCATTTTCGTCTTTTGCATGTTCTGTTTTTTTCTTTTCTTAGAACAACATTACTTTTCTTCGTTGTTGGTCTGAGAACATTTAAAAAATATGTGAGTTAATGGATTGTTTGAAGCATTGTTATCTAATATTTTTAAGTATATTATTAATCCAATATTCAAAAAATAAACTCATATTGGATCGATAGTATTTTTTCATTCACTGATTCATCATACACCGAATTTTTCCTTGAGATTTCGCTATGTGGTTTTAGATCAGGAAATAGCCTTATCGAGAACTTCATAATTTCATGCATAATTAAAAGTAAACAATACATTTTAGTTAAACATATATAGTTCAAAAATAATTTTTTGTAAATAATTTTAAGCTGACGATTTATGTTTGTTGATAAACGAGGTTGGACATAATAACAACCATTACAATTTGAAACCATTTCACTCTTTTTTTACTTTTAGCAAGGATGTTTGCCTGTTCGTGTTGCATTTATGTAATCATCCCCATCCTGTGAGGGCATTCGATGTTCGCCAAGCGCCGACTTCATGTTTAATCTCACGAGAATATGGAAGGGCAGGCGAAGAAAATCTTTGAGTGCGAACACTCTTGAAAGTTGTTGTTGTGTAGGTCCTTGAAACTGTCTTGTTAACGAGCGTTTTATCGGCGATTCGAATCTCCAAAAATTAAATTTCATGCTGGTTTCTATTCTTGCCATTTGTAGGGCTTTCAAGAGGTGAAATTTCAGCTTGATTGTTGGTTTTTGATTCAAGGCCAATGGGGCGTCTTTGCTCCCGTGCAGAAGAAGATCGCCCCTCTTATCGTCCCTCACCTGGTTCATGCAGGCTCCATCGAAAAAATGGAGCACCGCCACACAGAGATTTCCTGCTAGCGAACTGTCCTATGATTCTCGTTGCCATTTTCCTTTATGCATAGGGCGGGTTAGTCTTTGGAAAATGAGTTTTCCTGTATATTACATCAACCACACCCTTTCTTCGGTGCGAGTTGCCGTCTTTAGCTAAAGATAGTTCCGAGTTCTAGAGGAGATTCTTTGCAGTACTACGCCCTTTTTGCTACGAACGATTACGTATTGAGAATTATTTTCATTCGAACTAACCATAGCTACGACATACGTGCTTTGGTACGGTGTCCACACCTTTGCAAAATTCGCTTCGTATATTTGAAGGATATCGTCATTCAAAGAGAACATGGTGTCGATAGTGCTTTGAATGGAGGACATACATTCAGCCGGCGAGGAAGAAAGACCATACCTCGCTGCAAAATCGCGAGGTGAAAACGGATGATTTGAAGTTCAGAGCTTTGCAAGGCACTGTATACGGGTCCGTATATTTCCTCTTACACAAATTATCTCCGGTTAAGATTTTGTTATGGAACGAGTCGAAGAAAAATTGGTTTTGGGAATGCGAAAGCTGTCCCAAATCTTTTTCCACACGGATTCCGGGTGTGGCGAATCTTTTTGACTCTGCATATGATAATATCCTTGACTGACTGTGTATACTCCTGTCTTACCCCAGCCCCAAACATCTTCGTCTTCTGTGTGCACCGGGGCAAAGTCAGAGATTGCGGCTTGAAGTGCGTCTAGCTGTGCATTTAAATGTTCAGGAATTCTAGGAAAAGACCAACATTGCCAATTCCCATTTCCGTCCTAGCTGGAGATGTCTTCAATTTTCCTTATGCCTTTTGACTGTAAACAGACTCTTACCTCAGTAATATCTTGGTTTTCTACAAGAGGGCGATGTCCCATAACGCTGTCTTTCCATAACTTTGTTTTTTTACCATTACCAGGGATCCGATATAAGTGGGATCTGAAAAATTCGATAGCTCTATTACACAATTTCCAAACCTGAGTTCCTTTTGGGGATTTCCCCATATTGAAGGTTTTAATAGACTGATTTTTGAGATATTTCAGATTAAAGATTTGACTCACTGGATGAGTAGGTTCTGCGTGAATTTGCCATAATAACTTACAGCCCAGAGCTAAATTTGCATGGACAGGGTCTCGAATTTGAAGGCCTCCCTCTGCCAGCGGACGTTTCACCATATCCCAATTTATTAAGTGAAATCTGTTGGAGTTTCCTCTCCCGCCATTCCACAAGAAATTACGCATGAGTCTGGAGAATTGATCAGAAATAAGCTTTGGAGCCAGCATGAGGGACGCTTGATATGTGGGCAAAGCCGAGAGGACTGATTTGATGAGCGTTAATTTGCCCCCTCAGGTTAGCCAGAAGCCTCCCCATGCAGTGATCTTCCTTTTAAATTTCGATATAACTTCCTCCCATAGGTGATTTCTGTTGGAGCCAAGCGTGATAGGAAGTCCCAAATATTTTATTTTTTCCCAATCTGTGTGTCCTGTATACCCCAGTTCGTTTGCAATTGTCTCAATTTTGTGCTGCTCAGTGTTCCACCCATACACAACACTTTTCCTTTCACTCACCAATGCTCCTGAGATACTACAGTATTTCTGAAGTATAGATCTAAAGGATTTTGCTATTCTTGGAGAGGCCCCTCCAAGCAATAAAGAATCGTCGGCGAACAGTGTGTGATTCACAGGTTCAATGCCTTTCACAATTCTGATCCCTGGAAGGCAGCCCTTTTGTTTTTCCAAAGTCAATTTTCTACTCAAGGAGTCTGCCATCAGTATGTAGAGAAAGGGTGAAAGGGGGCAGCCCTGTCTCAAACCCCTGGTGGCTAAGAAGAAATTAGCAGGTCTACCGTTTATCATGGGCGCGATCCATATCCTTTCCAGACATGCTTTGATAAGATTAATGAAGACCTGACTGAAACCAAAAGATAAAAGGACCCTATACAAGAAAGAACGATTAACTCTGTCAAATGCGTTGCACATATCAAGTTTTATGAGCATACCTTGTTCTTTGCATGAGTGACTGGAATGAAGAGCTTCCTGAACTTGTATGACGTTATCCAGTATGTGTCTTCCTTGTACAAATCCCCCTTGGGTAGGGGAGATTAATTTTTGCAAGAGGGGTTTAATTCTATTCTCCAACAGCTTGGCCACAATCTTGTAGGACGAGTTACACAGAGAAATTGGCCTGTATCTGTCAAAAGAGCTTGGGCTTGCCTCCTTTGGAATTAGAGCGAGGAAGGTGGAGTTTATACCGCCTCCCATATTTGCCTTCCTCATGAACCCATGAACCATTCTAATGAGATCAGATTTAATAAGCTCCCAGCATTTTCTGTAGAAATGTATTGAAAAACCGTCAGGCCCGGGTGCTTTGTCCGGCTCCATGGACCAAACAATGTCTGCAATCTCTTCTTCAGTGACAAGGCTCAATAGATTGATGTTGTCTTCTGCGCTGACCAAATTTAGAATGTTTGTGAGGAATTCAGCAATATCTTCCTCACTCCCATCCTTTTCTGCACTAAGAAGATTATGAAAGTGGTTCACCGCTGCTTCCTTGATTTGCTCATATCCTCTGCATACCTGACCACTAGTTGTGATGATTTCAGCAATGTGGTTTCGCGAAAGACGCGCCCTGTATTGTCTGTGAAAATAATTGGTGTTTCTATCACCAGCTTTGAGCCACAAGCTGCGGGACTTGATACGCCGATATTCTTCCTCATTTCTAAATGCTTTATATGTTTTCATTTGGGCAATTTTTTCGTTATCTAGATCCCTGGGTGAGATGTCTTTCTCTTCCATTCCCACTTGGAGATCTTCCAGCTGGTTGACTGCCTCTTTTCGCTGACTAGTGGGAGTGTTGGTGACTTGCTTTATCCAGTATTTTAATGCCTTCTTAGTATTTTTCATTTTTTGTTCCCATACGTAGCTTGGTGAGCCAGGAACATCTATTCTCCAAGCTGTTTCAACAATTTCATAGAACCCTTCCCTTTCTGCCCAAAGAGGACTGAAACGAAAAGGAAGGGGGCCGAGGTCTTCTTCTTCCTTAAGACATAATAAAATTGGCTTGTGGTCTGAGGTTAGTTTAGGAATAATCTTAGAAAAAACAATTCTTTTATCCATCATAATAGAACTGTTGGTGAGGAATCTGTCCAGCCTTGCAGAAATGTGGTGTTCTCCTGCTCTATTGTTAGTCCAGGTGTATTCTCCTTTCACTGGTTTGAAATCTACTAAGTCCCATTGTTGGATGAGGCTTTCCACTGTGATGAGGAAGGGGTCTCTCAAAGAGGTCCCTCCTCTCTTTTCTTTGGGGTCTAAGGTTATATTCAGATCTCCTCCTATGACTATATTCATAGGATTGAGGAGTTCCAAATAGTCCGAAAGTGTATTCCAGCATTCTTTCTTCTCCTTGTAGTGCACCGGGACATACAAGTTAAACAAGGCTATCTTGAAATTGCTTGCTATATGGCGCAATTCTGTGTATATCCAATGTTGGGTCACTAAGGAGCTTTCTAAGGAGAAGGAGCTCTTGGACCAGAATGTGCCTATGCCTCCAGCCGTACCTCTTGCACTGACTACCTTTCCTAAGTCAAATTTCCATCTTGTATTGCTGGTGTTTAGAAGGATTTCCCCTTCTATTTTTGTCTCCTGGAGCATGAGTATGTCTGTGGATTCCATCTTCATTAAATCCCTGATAGCCTCTGCCTTTGTGGGATTCCCCAAACCCCTACAGTTCCAAGAGACTAGCTGCATCATTTATAACTTGTTGGGGTAGGTCCACCTCCCTTAGGAGCTCTTGGCCTGGTGTTCCTTCCGAGGGTCATTTCAATGGTAGCTTGACTTCCCAGAGTTTTTTGTCTTTCTGATTCTTCTTCCCTGGTTTCTCTGTTTGATTTCCTTCCAGCTCGCTTTGATGTCCTTTCTAAGATCTCTTCATCCGATGAGCCCTCATTTTCTACATTCTTCTTCTTTTGTTTGATTATATCAGCATAAGAAGGGGATGAATTATTGCTGGGATTCATGATAGAAGTAATACCTAGATCTGAGGGTTCGATGTTGTTCTGCTGGGGGGGGGTCTTCCCCATCTGCCTCTGGAGGATCAGAGGGTGGAGTGAGAGATTCAAAAGGGTTTTTCTCCTCTTCTATGCTGATGGTTTCCTTGCTTCCAGCGATTTGAGTGCGTTCATTTTCTTGCCCTGGTTTGCTCCCTGTCTCTTTGCCTTTGTTTTTGTTGTTATGCCTATTGTTTGCCGGTTTCTTTACCTGTTTCCATTGCTCTCCTTTTTCTTTCTCTGCAGTTTCCTCGTTTTTTTTCTTGCAATATCTTTCGAAGTGCCCGTATTCATGGCAGTGTCGACATTTAAAAGGCAGCTGCTCATAGTCGAGCTCTTGGATATGAGTCCAGTCCGCCACTGAGAGTTTGATTGCTTCGGGTAAACCGACCTCCAGATCAACCTCGACGTAGATACGGGCACAAGAGTATTGATCCTTCCTCGGCGCCTGGTCTATGTATCAGCCTAGAGTGTTACCTATGGATTGCAGCGAACTCTGGCTCCAGCAGTGGAGGGGGAGGTGAGGGAGGCGCACCCAGACGAGAACCGCCGTGGGAACGTCTTAAGCAGGATCGAAGTCGGGTGACCATTTGTTCAGGTAGATTCCTTGGGGGCCCATGAAGTATGGCCCGTTTCTGAAGATCAGACTTCTATCTTCAGTGTTTTCAAACACAAACACGAAGAAACCTTTGCCAACGAAATGACTTTTTATTCCTTCTTTGACCAACGGTGTCCAGTTTCGCTTTGTCCATTCCTCTACAGATTTCGGGGATGGCCATAACCCTGTGAACTGGCCAATAAGACCTCTTTCGGCGAGATTCAACGCTGTTCTAAATGTTTCTTCCACCGGCAGTGCCACCGTGGGGATGCTTCCTAGTTTTTTGACAAACTTGGACTAAGAGCCATTTGTCCTTTTCCCAGAAGCAGTGATCAAGGATTTGAACACTTCCAGTTCTGGAGGAAACGGGGGGGAAGCAACAGAGCCCCCTCCAAGATCCATGAGGAAGAGGAACTCACGGAGAGGAAGGAGCAGGCCGACGCTGTTAGGTCAACAGCATCAGATCCATGCGGAAGCGCGAAGACAAAAAGAACTGGGACAGAGAGACCGGGCAGGAGGGCCAGGCCCAAGCGTCGCGCCAGCGACCCGATACACTGTGACAAACCCTAACCAGAGCTTGGAGCCGATCGAGCTCGAAAAATTATTAGGGACTTTGATATTTAATGTATACAGCAATCTTAGTTGCTTCACCCCCACGAGATATTTTGGCAAATCTTGATCATGTAACATGGCTCTTACACTTTCTTCAATAAATCGATTCTTTCGTTCTGCAACTCCATTTTGTTCGGGATTATATGGGACTATCAACTCTCTCTTCATCCCAACCTCCTTACAGAAAGCTATGATTTCCTTTTAAGTGTATTCTCCTCCATTGTCGGACCTTAGTATCTTTATTCTCCTTTCTATAAGGTTCTCCACTTCAGCTTTGAATTCTTGAAATTTGTTGAATACTTCAGCATTGGATTTCAACAAATAAACCCAAGTTTTCCTCGAATGGTCATCAATGAATGTTACATAATATAGATGACCTCAAAGAGACTTTGTAGACACAGGACCACAAACATCAAAATGAATGAGATCCATAATTTCTTATGACCTTGAAGCACTGCTTACAAATGGTCTCCTGACATTTTTACCCAATGCACATCCCTTGCATAAGCCTAACAAGAACATCTAAGAATAGATTCATTAATTCATACATTAGCTAGTAGTAAATATAAGCCACTACACCAGTTAAATTAACTTGAATCAGTGCTCAGATAACACATATAGCAGAAAACATTAAATGCAGGGAGAGTAGAAGCTTAGGGTACCATGCAAGGGTATATCCTAAACCAGATTTCTGATGCATGCCAGAAGAAGTGAAATATGATGAACTACAAAGGAAAACAAGGACAAAGATAGAAAAACATCACCACTGCTTTAAATCAGGATCCAAAGAAATGTGCTTGTCATATTAAAGAGTAACACCAGTCATGTACAACATTACTGACAGCTTGATATTCAGTCTAAAAACATTTTCCTTAGCCTATCTTACAAATTTACATAGAGAACTATGTCTCAAGAGAAATATCTTACAGTTCACAGATATCCGATCAACAACCTTTGCAATTTTTTCTCATGAGTTTTTATATCTGAAAAAGAGGTAGAGGGGGTAGATGAAACACTAAATGAAGTATTAAACAGAGTAGTAGTAGTGGTTCAAATCCCATTTCGTCTTTAATATCTGAGCATTAAACTTCAGTTCTCTTTGGATGAAAGAGTGGTCTTTGATAGGCTACAATTTACTCCAGGTGTATTCGTGATGTACTCTCGGTTGTAGTACTCTACAGTACTCTAGTGAATAAAAAAAAGATAGATGAAGATTATGGGGTCTGCCATACTATGTAACAAATGCTCTGGTAGCATTAGGACTGAGGTCAGGGTGGAAAACCTCTCAGGAACACAATGTAGAACAAGGATAGTATGGGTACTGTGTCCTTCCTCGGGAGGGAACTTGTGCCGATGTGAAACACTGATAGTATTGTTTTATGTGCGTTAGACCTTACCAGGCCCTTTGTGACAATCATGAGGTATTCAAACTGGTACATTCTTTTTTTTAAACACTGGGTTAAGGCTTTAAACCTCTAATAATGGGCATTAAAATCCTTTAATTCTCCACTGATACTGTTTGCCGCATCATGACAGTCTCTGTCTGTGAAATTGGAACCTTTAAATGATGCTGGAGAGGTTATACAGAGTCGAAACTTGTACTTTGATGAAATATTTCATGTTGAGACCTTCCCAAAAATTTTCCTGCAATACCAAGCTCTAACACTGGCCGTGGCTGTAATGGCCTCTTTTTGCTCTAAACCACAGTAGCTACGCCTATGGAATAGAGAGTGATTAAATCACTCTGCGACAACCCTACACAATAAGAAAAACACATTAAAAAATCCAGGGAGCGAGGAAAGGATGCTTTGGAGGCCTGCTGAATGGTGGCAAAACTGTGGAGTAATGGTGGGAAATGCAGTGGAACGGTGAAAATCAGAAAAATAATGCAAAAATGGTGGAGAGTTACACAGGTGGAGGCATAGTGGAGAAAAGCATGCTGGTCATTCGATCCTGCATGAGGGAAATGACCAATGGCAGAAAACGCATGATGAAGGGTTTTGGAAATCGGGCGAAATACAAAAGGAATGGTGGAAATACCGTGAAGGCGTGTGACGTGGAGCTTTGACGGTGGGACTTGGTCAATGGCGGGGGCGGTCTAACACAGGCTCATTGGATCTCGGAGGAGATCGGCCAGGCTGTGATCACGTCGGCGATCGCTTGTGGGCCGAGGGTCTTGTTTCCCTCGGTTATCCTGACATCTTTTGGGCGCGATCAGCGTCCGATTATTTAGCCATCGGTATTTTTTACATGTTAATGATGACTATGTCTACAGTGAGTTTCTCGGCCCAGTTTCCTTATGTCAATATGTCATCCAGAAAACCCTCCCTAAAATCTAAAACCCCTTAAATTTCACCCTTGGGCTAAAATTCGCCCCTAAAATTATCTCTGATTTAAAGCATTTGTGATTTGAAGTGGAGAAGGGACACATGTTGGCATGCCGCAATATCGCAGTTTGCACAAAATAGAGGTAACCACTAAGTTAAACTGTTATAAGTTGTGAACTGCGAAGTACAGGCAATGACGTAAAGATGACGTGGCAATGACGTGGTGATGATGATTGTTGAGTCTCAAAAATGTTCTCCATATTCATACATATTTCCATTATGTCATAACCATTTAGCTCTTATTTCATAGCCATTTGACCTAAATCCCTACATCAACTAACCATTTTCATAAATATATGGGTTAGGATCATTGTTTTCCAAAGTTATTTATTTTATGTATTTTAAGTGAATTTATGATTAGAAACTAGAAAATTAACATAGTTTCATATATCTATATATGTGTTATGAGTTTTGTGACATGTGTAGGTGAAAAGGAGACTTCTAGAAGACTCTTATGTGGCACTCTAAAGCCAAATTCGAATTTGGTTGGAGAAGATTATGGGATCAAGAGGATATGTGTCTCACTTCCTTGTTGTATTGAAACTCTAAGAGGATATGTGTCTCATTCATCAAGTTGTGTTAAAACTCTAGAAAGACATGTGTCTTATCATTTCCTATTTTGATTGTAACTCTAGAGATGGAGGGAGAGATTCATGGACTCCCATTAATGAGATGACTCCTCATATTTTGTATAAATAGGAGAAGCTTTCTCCTATCATAGGTAATGAGAAAGTAATGAGGAAGTAGATTTGTAACAAAGCTTAAGATGGAATGGGATGTAGATTTGTGAAGTTTTTCAATAAAGAAGTTCCTTGATGGTGTTTTGATTACAATTTTAAGGAGCTGAAGAAGGATTACACCAAATTGGTAGCAGAGGGCCCCTGCTATCTAAGGAGGCTTTTACATGTTTTCTAGATAAGTTTCTTTCAATTCTGTTTTGTCATATTTCCTTACTTAGATTGCTTTCTGAAATCATAGCTTTTAGCATAATTTTTCATGGTAGCCCGGGCATTTGCATATCTTTTGACTAATGACATGGAATCAATATTGTTCTGCTGTTAATTTATTTTTTTTCTTAGTTTTTGTTTAATTCCAGTATTGCTTTGTTTATTTCGGTCTTGCACATTTGCTTCAGTAGTTAGATTTAGATATATTAAATTTCTCATGTCATTTTCAGTTACCTCTGAAAGCCACAGCTGGACTGATGGTGAGGGATTGAAGTATGAGTGTGTAGTTTGATATTAGTTTACTTTCTGCAAGTTAGATATATTAAATTGGTCATGTCATTTTCAGTTACCTCCGAAAGCCACAGCTGGACTGATGGTGAGGGATTGAAGTATGAGTGTGTAGTTTGATATTAGTTTACTTTCTGCAAGTTAGATATATTAAATTGCTCATGTCATTTTCAGTTACCTCCGAAAGCCACAGCTAGACTGATGGTGAGGGATTGAAGTATGAATGTGTAGTTTGATATTAGTTTCATTTCTGCAAGTTAGAAATATTAAATTATGCATGACATCTTCAGTTACCTCCGAAAGCCACAGCTGGACTGATGGTGAGGGATTGAATTATGAATGTGTGGTTTGATATTAGTTTACTTTCTGCAAGTTAGATATCAGTTACTCAAGTTGTTTATAGTTACTTCCGAAAATCATAGCTGGACTAATGATGAGGGATCAGAAGACAAGTTGATGTAATTTGATTTAGATTTACTTTATTGCAACTTTTGGATTTCTTTCGGCATAGTTTCTTTTGTGTTTAGACAGCAGCAAGAATAGTTTGGTTTCATGCTCACTAGTTCACTGTTTTGATTTATTAGATTAGCAGCACCTTTTTCATTTCAGCAGCACATTTTCATTTCCTTTCAAGTTTTGTCATTGTATGTTTCAAATTCATTTTTCAGTTTCAAGTTGGTAAATCATTATAAAGGACATCATTGCCTTGAATATCCATAACCATACTTGTCTTTTAGAATTTCATAAAAATCCAAAAACGACAAAAAGTAAGAGATAGGTTATCTTGCACATATAGTGCGCTACACTTCGTCAGCTTACGAATACCTGGTTGATAATTTATGTTAGCAATTTAGGACACACTAAATTGACCAAACATTTTGGCGCCGTTGCTGGGGAAGTGTAACTAGGTAGCCTTATTTCTTACATAAAAAAATTAATAATTCTTGAGTATGCTCTCCTCCTGCACTTTGTGTGATCTGGAGGATCAGAAAAAGAATTGTTATGTTAAAAAAAAAAAAAAGGAGACAAAATAAAACTTCATCATTTCAATTGATTCAACAATTTAAAAAAAAAATTGTTTTCATGAAAAACTTTGATTTCAATAAATTGTTTTGTTTAATGAATATATATGTGTATTTTTAAATTTTTAAAAATATCACATACCTAATTTTATTAAACAAATCAATTAAAAAAAAAATGAAAATAAAAAAAATAAAAAAAATTAAATTGTTTTGTTACTAAGATATATATGTATATTTTTATTTTTGAAAATATATATATAATTTTAATAACAAAATCATTTAAAAAAAAAAAAATTCAATAAATTGTTTTGTTTAGTAAATTACATATGTATATTTTTAATTTTTCAAAATACAACATGTGTAATTTTATTAAAACAAATTTTTAAAAAAATCATTTTGTTTAGTAAAATATACATGTGTATTTTTAATTTAAAAAAAAAATATAACATGTGATTTTATTAACCAAACAAATAAAAAAAAAAAACAAAATCATTTTGCTTAGTAAAATATATATGTGTATTTTTAATTTTTAAAAATATAACATATAGTTTTATTAACAAAAACAAATTAAAAAAAAATTGAAAAACAAAAACAAAACAAATCAATAAACAAAGCCATAGGCAACTCCATGGATTTCATTTTGTACTGCATTCAGAAATTGGTCAGTCAAGTGAACCTAGTCACTCAGCCCAGATTGATAAAAAATCAGCTTAAAACCTCAGTGAAAGTCCTGTTTTCAGCATGTTTTTCTTGAAGTCTTTGCTGCCTGAAATTGAAAATTATTAATCCTTTTTATAAAAATTTACAATTTCAGAGAAAAAAAAAAGGAGAAGAAAAGAAAACCAATCTATGGCTATCTTCAATCCTAGCTTTCGATGTGGCCTCAGTAGAAAATCTGCATTCCTGTTCAAGTTTTGGCCTGAAACAAACTTGCAGTCTCCAGCTATACATGTCTATCTGTCACACGCTTTGACATTTCCCTGAAACCAAAAACATGTAAATCCAAACGATGGTTGTCTCTATAGAATTCAAGTTGTCTGAAATGGAATAGCACAAGCTGCATTACGTAAAGAACAAGAAAAGATGAAGAGTTCAGTTCTCTGCAATGCCAGGTAGCAGAAACAAACTTGTTAAGAGAAAGTAATGCACAGCTTAGAAATGAAAATAAGAGAAATTTTGAGGAGGATGCCATGATTGCATTGTTCAGTGATCTGTCTGTGCTGTGATCGAATCTTAAAAAAAATTTCAAAATCATTCACACAGCCGAATGTAGCAGAACAGGAAAACGCAAAACAGAGAAAAACGTTAAACTTTGAAAGCACAATTTGGCCAAACGGAGATGAATTTGAAAAAAATAAAACATGGGTTTTTTCGCCAACATGGTCAATTAAATAACCCAGAAACCGTTTTAAGAAATTCGTGGCGGTCTGGGAGAAATGCTCGGTTCTTTGAAGGCCATTTTTGCCTGCCGCGTGAGGAAAAACGATTTTTTCTGAGTGAAGAATTTGAAAACGGCACTCTGCATTGATAATTCGGTTTCCTGATTTCTAGGAAGAGGAATTCTAATCAAAATCAAACTCTTATCATGGCATTCAATGCACATTCCACTCATTTTTGAATTTAATTCAATTTCGTTTTCTGAATGTTGGAGTTCACATCTCCTTTATCATCTGCCCAACAATTTTTGGTGCTTCAATGACATTATTAAACACCAACCATTATGATGTTTATTTCAAAGGGATGCCACATCACTATGGAAAGACATTAAGAGGGCATGGGGATGAATTGAGCAAACTACAGGGGGATATTATCAAGCACATGGTCGTGCAGATGGCACAATGAACCTTAGTAGCATAAAGGTAAGCTCAATTGAGATTGAACGTGTCTGTAATGGCAACTGCTGCAATTGGAATTCCAACTGAGGGGGTGGTCCTGAAAGGTTACTGATTGTGATAGTCCTCAAGGATCAAACAGATACAAAAATAAATTTTGAAGAGATGAAAGATTATATTTTGAAATAGCAATCATGCCTTTTATGTTCTTCAATGCTTACCAATATATTATTTTTCATCTTATGTGATCTTCACTTACCATTCTATGGTCATTGCAAGGTCACGATTGGTCAATGTATCGGAGTTTGCTTTATTTAGCATCATTTGTTGAAACTTAAAAAAAAAATTGCATTTCTCTTTTGTTGTAAAAAAAAAAAAAAAAAAAAAAAATTGAATAATTTTGAATCAATGAAATGAACAAGTTATTTGCTCGTTTTTCTGAAGGTATTGATTAAATTTGAACTGATGATGAATGATGAATGGCTAACTTTTTATTCAAGATTTTTAGCTACAGAAACCGTCGACATTCTGCAGCTGAAGTCCAATTCCGCAGTTGTTCTTCAATTCCGCAGTTGAAGTCCAATTCCGCAGCTGTTCTCCAATTCCGCAGCTGAAGTCCAATTCCGCAGCTGTTCTGCAATTCCGCAGCTGAAAAACCTCATTGTTCAAATCAGCCTAACTTTCTCATACAAAATCAGATTTTGATGATTTAAGTATCGTTGGAAAGATCTCAACAAGATCTATACAATGAGAAATCCATCATTAGAGTTTGAAATGGCAAATAATGAAATAAATTGCTGAAAAGAAACTACATTCAACTTGAGGCACTAATTCCAAAACAGGTATAAATTCTTTTGATTTTTCCTTTGAGAACTTGTTTCATTAATACAAATTCTTAGTTTTGTGTGTAAATATCATAACTAGGGAGATTGATCACCTCTCTCCCTTTGATAATCTTACATTCCATTGCAGAAGAAGTATTAGTTTTTTTGCAGGTTCCAGGAGGAAGGACAAATGACTACAAGAGAATGGTGTCTCTCTAAGAGACCAATTTGTTTCATAAGAGGATGATCAACAACAAAGAGGAGGAAATATGCTGATGTAAAATCAGATCCAAACATTTGAATAACTTTCAGATACTATTGTCTCCATCACATCCATACCTCATAATAAACCATTCACCTCATTTCACTTCATATTTTCTATTTACATTCACATCCACTTTCCATTTCTTTTTGTCCATTCATAACCACAAATAAAAGCAAGAGGCTCATTCACATGCTTATTTCCCATTGTCATTTCTCATTCACATGCTTATTGTCCATTTCCATTTTCATCTTCCATTTCCATCTTCCATTTCTTGTCATTTTCATTCCGCAAATAAGCCCTGCTTCAATGCAAATTATTGAGTTCATAGTCCTTTGAGTCTAAGTTCTTTGTAAAACACCTTGAGGCTTGCATGCCTTAATGGCAAGTTCTCATGCTGACAAACAATGGGAATACATTAATGTCCCTTGTTCGTCAGATCTTCTAGGTGACTCGACATCAGCAAAATCATTCGTACCTAGCAAGATGTGTTGGGGCATCTTGACTCTCATTGTCATCAATGGTGAGAGTTCTCGTGTTGACTAGTGGCATCCATTAATGGCCACTAAGTCAACAATTTCCTACTATGTTCGACATCAGAACATCTTTTCACATAGTAGGAATTGTGCCAATGAGTTTTGAAGACATGAAGACTATTATTTTCAGCATTTTGGAGCAGATTCGGCAAGTTTTAGTAGAAGCAATAAAAAGTCATCTCATCTCTTTATCCATGACTCCTATTGTTCAGCCACTTGAAGAAGAATATGATCAGAATTTTGCAGCCACCACACATACACAACTCATCCACATTTAAGGTAAGTGAAGGTATGTTGTTTTCTAATTTTTAGTCATGTAATTCATTAGAATGCTAAAATTGTAACTTTGGAAAAATTCCTCACTCCTTTTTTCACATTGTCATATCTTTAGTTGGGGGGAAGGGACATCATTTCATATCCACATGTCATACACTATCACACATTTTCATTTCATTTTCACCCACATATACTTCCCAACCAACTATTGTTGCAACATGATCCAAAAGATTATATGCCTTGCAAATGATCAATTCATTGATGAAGTAATTGATTCTAAATGTTTTCATGAACTTTGATGCAACAAAGAAAATAAAGCATTGTTACACAAGAACCAATGCTTAAAAAAAAAAATGGTTGTTACACAAGAACCAACCATTGAAAAAAAATGGTTGTTACACAAGAACCAACCATTGAAAAAAAAAAAAATGTTGCAATCAAATGTATTATACTTTGCCAAAAAGGAAAAATCAAGAAGCAAAGTTTGAAATGAATCTATATGAGTCAAAACTCATAAAAGATCAACTCATGGACAAATGAATCATTGCAATGGTTGCATGAGGACATGCAACAACTTCAGTTGGGGAGTATGTTGAGTCTCAAAAATGTTCTCCATATTCATACATATTTCCATTATGTCATAACCATTTAGCTCTTATTTCATAGCCATTTGACCTAAAACCCTACATCAAATAACCATTTACATAAATATATGGGTTAGGATCATTGTTTTCCAAAGTTATTTATTTTATGTATTTTAAGTGAATTTATGATTAGCAACTAGAAAATTAACATAGTTTCATATATCTATATATGTGTTATGAGTTTTGTGACATGTGTAGGTGAAAAGGAGACTTCTAGAAGACTCTTATGTGGCACTCTAAAGCCAAATTCGAATTTGGTTGGAGAAGATTATGGGATCAAGAGGATATGTGTCTCACTTCCTTGTTGTATTGAAACTCTAAGAGGATATGTGTCTCATTCATCAAGTTGTGTTAAAACTCTAGAAAGACATGTGTCTTATCATTTCCTATTTTGATTGTAACTCTAGAGATGGAGGGAGAGATTCATGGACTCCCATTAATGAGATGTCTCCTCATATTTTGTATAAATAGGAGAAGCTTTCTCCTATCATAGGTAGTGAGAAAGTAATGAGAAAGTAATGAGGAAGTAGATTTGTAACTAAGTTCAAGATGGAATGGGATGTAGATTTGTGAGTTCTTTTTAATAGAGAAATTCAGTTCTTTGATGCTGTTTTGCTTACAATTTTAAGGAGCTGAAGAAGGATTACACCAAATTGGTAGCAGAGGGCCCCTGCTATCCAAGGAGGCTTTTACATGTTTGCTAGATAAGTTTCTTTCAATTCTGTTTTGTCATATTTCCTTACTTAGATTGCTTTCTGAAATCATAGTTTTTTTAGCATAATTTTTCATGGCAGCCCGGGCATTTGCATATCTTTTGACTAATGACATGGAATCAATATTGTTCTGCTGTTAATTTACTTTTTGTTTAATTCCAGTATTGCTTTGTTTATTTCAGTCTTGCACATTTGCTTCAGTAGTTAGATTTAGATATATTAAATTGCTCATGTCATTTTCAGTTACCTCCGAAAGCCACAGCTGGACTGATAGTGAGGGATTGTATTATGAAATGTGTAGTTTGATATTAGTTTCCTTTCTGCAAATTTAGATATATTAAACTGCTCATAACATCTTCAGTTGCCTCCGAAAGCCACAGCTGGACTGATGGTGAGGGATTGTATTATGAAATGTGTAGTTTGATATTAGTTTCCTTTCCGCAAGTTAGATATATTAAATTGCTCATAACATCTTCAGTTGCCTCCGAAAGCCACAGCTGGACTGATGGTGAGGGATTGAATTATGGATGTGTAGTTTGATATTAGTTTCCTTTCTGCAAGTTAGAAATATTAAATTGTGCATGACATCTTCGGTTACCTCCGAAAGCCACAGCTGGACTGATGGTGAGGGATTGAATTATGAATGTGTGGTTTGATATTAGTTTACTTTCTGCAAGTTAGATATCAGTTACTCAAGTTTTTTATGGTTACTTCCGAAAATCATAACTGGACTAATGATGAGGGATCAGAAGACAAGTTGATGTAATTTGATTTAGATTTACTTTATTGCAACTTTTGGATTTCTTTCAGCATAGTTTCTTTTGTGTTTAGACAGCGGCAAGAATAGTTTGGTTTCATGCTCACTAGTTCACTGTTTTGATTTATTAGATTAGCAGCACCTTTTTCATTTCAGTAGCACATTTTCATTTCCTTTCAAGTTTTTTCATTGTATGTTTCAAATTCATTTTTCAGTTTCAAGTTGGTAAATCATTATAAAGGACATCATTGCCTTGAATATTCATAACCATACTTGTCTTTTAGAATTTCCATCTCACATTAGGAAACCAACCAAGATCAATAAAAATCCAAAAACGAAAAAAAGTAAGAGATAGGTTATCTTGCACATATAGTGCGCCACACTTCGTCAGCTTACGAATCCCTGGTTGATAATTTATGTTAGCAATTTAGGACACACTAAATTGACCAAACAATGATGATGTGGCAGTGTTGTGGAAATATGACATGGTAGGTGACGTGGCCCCAACCCCACACATCGCAAGAATTTATGATGACGTGGAAAGGTTATGTGGCGGTGACATGGCAGGGTGATGTGGCATGATGACATGGAGGGCGATCGCAAGTTAAGTAAG
>JAXQQM020079581.1:0-15851 GCA_034641835.2 Pinus albicaulis | reverse complement strand
AAATTGAATGCAGTCCTGACATCATGCCTTACTATATATGTTGGTTGATATCATTCTGTCAAGATACCATGTAATGCATTTTCCTCTGATTCCACGTTGTTCCTTGCTATTGAGTGCTTTCTGCCAAGAAGTGGAATCAGTCACCAATAAAGCGCCATATTCCATATTTTTAAATGTATGGAAGTAGAGTTCACCAAATCACATATTATGCAAGTGGTATGCATTGAAGAAGCATTTTCTTGCAAAGAATGTTTTGGGATTGGCGTTTTGTATATAGGATATTGAGATGTTATCTCTTGGATCATTCAAAACTGGGGCTATCCTCTTAGCAGGACTCTTTGTATATGATATTTGTTTTGGGTCTTATTCACTCCTGTGATGGTTAGTATAGCCAAGTCCTTTGATGCTCCCATTAAGCTACTATTTTCCTCAGTAGATGCAACCCGACCTTACTCTATGCTTGGGCTTGGTGATATTGTTATTCTAGGTCCATGCTTGTTACAAGACATCAATGATGATCATAATGTGCTTTCAAATTATGCTCTCAAAATTGTTCTCTTCCTGCTTTAAGAATTTCAAATTGGTATCTTTGCTTCAGGACTATTATGTCATTTCCTAATAACCTCAGATTTGTTTATTGGCATATGTCCTTGATGACCCCTCGGTATGGGCATCTATTCTTTCACCTTGATCATGCACATTTATTCTACAACATAGCACGTAAAGTATCTCTATGATTTCGTTGGTATAAATCAAGTTTAATGTAATATTGTCATCTATACTCAGCTATAGTAGGAATCGATTCACATAATTCTCTGGTCACATAGATTTATGCAATCGATACGTATTCTTCGATATCATCAGAATGTTGTCATACAATTCATCTATAAATAATAATGGTATGGTAAATCATTATTGGAGTGGGTTTTTTTTATGGCACTGTGGAAAATATGTCTCTGTGTGAGATCCAAGACTTGCACAGTCTGAATTTATTATGTCAGTTGAGCTATGCTGAGAAGATATTCATTTTCTGAAAGAATATAGCAACTGGCATCAAGCGATGGAAGCTCGAAATCCAACCTCCTTCAGATTTAAGAATCTTCTATTAGGAAGATTTAAGTATCAAAGTTGAGATTCTACTAAAGTTGAGATTCTCCTGGATGCTTGAAGCTATCATAAACCTCACAAGGTATTTGTGACATCAGGTCCACTATGCAAGCTTAATTATTTCTTTTGGCACTATGTAATCCCTGTTATAGTCTTGTTCATAATCGAATTTGTGAACAAGATAGATGTAAATCAAGGATATCTAATATTTTGAAGTGGCTTTAGTGGATGTTGGCATCAGCAAGCTAGAATAATTTGTTGTGAAGAGTATAACTCTTGTAGACACATCACGTTGTCACCTTAAGCAGGAATCTCAATATACTACCCTAATTGGTAAAAATAAGTTATAGTAGTAACAATTACAATATAAATTTTTGTTGGCTGTATAACTGGTTTGATATCAATATAAAGATTTGTTGGCTGTAAGCATGTTTTTTTTAATAAGTATCAGTTTCCTAGGCATCTTATTTTTAATCATGGCTCGATATATTAAAGTATAGTGACACTCCTTTCAACATTGAAGATTGTAGTTGTTGTATTAAATGGCATCCCAGATATTGGCTCAGATCTATCTCCAACATCCCATTGTCATTATCCTGATAGTCTATAGTGGATATCTATGGAGCAGTTGTCAATAAGGGTGGTTTCACTGTTTCACATTCAGAAAAAATTTCTTGTCACATCACCTTCTTACAACATGATCAAGTCTCATCTCAAATATGGGAGTGCAAATTCTCAAATTCTTGATGATCACCTATAGTAAGGATTCAAAGGGAGATGTAATGTTTTGATGATGTCTGCTACCACTGAAAAAGGGAGTTAATCTTTTCTTTTAGATCTAGCTTTATTCCTAAAAAATTATAGCAATATGGAGTGGCTATTGATCCAAATACAGACTATGTTCAGTAAAATTGGCATATACCTCGATACCGAGACTTTCAAGTCGATTAAGCCTTATACATTAGATATTTGTTCATTAAGTGCACATATTAGTGCCATATATATATATTGAGAATACAACAAATATTGAAGTCTGTTGCACTGGGACATCATTGAAGCACAATAAACAACAAAGATGGCTCAATTACGAAGCCATTTTAGCACATCTTTGCTGTATATTGGAGAATAAGATACCAAGCGTCCAATGCTTCACTTTATATGATATGATATAAGACATTCCTTTTTTATGTCATGTCTGAATGGATAGATCTAATAAGTAGGTTACCTGATGGAAACTTTGAAAAGACAAGTTTGGGCTTGTAAGAGGGAGTAAGCATAGTTAAATATTTCCTTCATCAATATATGCAAGATGCAGAGTATGGACAGACTGCATGAGGAATCTAAGACACTTGAAGTGGAAGGAAAACCAGTAGCTTCACGTAATACACAAGCCTATGTTCACACTCTATGGTCATTGCTTCCTTTGTTTTGCAACTACCCAATAGACACATCTGAAAATTTTTTAGACATTGCAAAGAAATTGTGTGCATCACTTCTTAAAGAGCCAGATTTACATGGCATAATTTGTTCAAGCTTGTAGATACTTATTCAAAAAACAAAAAAGCACAGGAAGAATCTCTCCATAGCTTGAGTAGTTTAGAATAGGTTGAGGGCTTGGAAATGAGTCTAACTGAGCAACAAGCCAAGTCTCGCTACAACTAAAAAGTTGCATAAGAGAAAATGAAGAGTTTGAAGAAAATTTCTCTTTGATTTCTTTCAACTTTATTTACTATATTCATGTCATATCCCCAAGAAAAGTGTGGATATCTGCAGGATAATTTTGCAAACATAGATTTTGTAGCTGACAAGGAAGTAGTCAAATTTTTTTTTATCAGTTCTATGAAAAAGCTTCTCAAAGTAACACAAGAAGAAACTAAATCTGGGCATGCAAGAAAATCTTCTATGGAAGTTGATGGTTCAAATAATCAACATAAAACAACATCAACAAAGGGGCCAACTCTTAGATCTAGCAGTATCACTTGTGCAGGGTCTAGATGTTGAAGCTGTGAATATGATTTTTTCTACTACAAAGCTGGCTCTACAGGATGATGAAGGGCTAGTTCAGAAGAAGGCATATAAGGTGCTAGTAGGAATTTTGAAGGAACATAGGGATTTTCTGGAAAATAATTTGGACTAGATATTTGAACATATGGTCACAAGAATGTCATTCTGCCATTTTTCTGCCAACCGACACCGGCTTGATTGCTTGCAATTTTTAATCATTCATATTTTAATGACTGGTGAAGAGAGGAAAAATGGGGGCATTGCTTGTTTCCTTAGTGAAATAATTTTGGTTGTAAAAGAGGCCAATAAAAAAATTGTCTTGGGCTTATGATTCGCTAGTCAAAATTGGCCACTGCTTAGAAGATACAAAAAATGGAGGTTCACAAGAAACACTACACAGGTTCTTTAACATAGTTGTAGCTTGTGTGCTAGGTAGTACACCTCACATGATAAGTACAACAACTAATGGGATAGCAAGATTGATGTATGAGTTCTCTGAGCTCTGCTTGTCAGTGCTATATTTTCTTCAGTCTGCATTTACGATCTTGAAAAATAACAACAGGGAAGTTATCAAAGCAACATTGTGGTTGATGAAAGTGGTTATAGCCAAGCTTCAAGTAGAGGACTTGAGAAATCATTTAAAGAGTATGGTAGATGGTTTATTGCTCTGGTCAGCTAACATAAAAACCCAGTTCAAAGTAAAGGTATGTTTGCTGCTTGAAATGTTGATACGGAAATGTGGTCTAGAGGTTGTTAAAGTTGTGATGGCATAGAAACATGTAAAAATGCTTGAAAACATAATAAAAGTTAATGGAAAGAAATAAAAGAGAAGGAATTATGTGTCTCAAGACAAATTAGATGAGACCAAATCTTCACATTCACATGCAACCACAACCAGACAAAGCAAATGGAACCATACAAAGATATTTCTTGAATTTTGAGATGAGCATGATGATGACAGTGATGCTGACATGGATTTCACTCAAACTACTCATTCAGGGATTATGAGTTGAGTGCCAAGATGACATGACATTCCTTTTTTGAAAGTCAAAGAGGAAGAACCTACATAGATGATTCAAGAACCTATAGAAATAACAAGAGGACATAAATTCCATGTAGAATGCAGATACCACTAGTAGGAAAATATTGAAGGGTAATATTTTATGTTCATCATTATACAATACTGCATAGCCAATGCAATTTTTGTTTTTAGCACACTCACCCTCTGAGATTTGGGAAATGGTTATTCAAATTTATGGGCCTTTTTCCAGACCAGAGGAAGAAGGAAAAGTAAATACAAATACGTTATTACTGAAATTGAAAATCCATACAAAATTACTAAAAATTTCCTTACAGAGCAAGAATTTGCAGAAGATGAGTCTGTCACAGGGCAGGGGAAATTAGAATATTCTCTATCAAATAAAGGGTTCAAGATTTCTACCCTAGAGGGAATAATTCCATCCAAGTAGTGCCACGCTGGATGTAAAGAAAAATACACTCATTGGCATTGCTGAAGGGTCATTCCCCACACATAGAGATTAAGGGTTCTGGCCTCCTTATGTAGACATAGCAATGTCAGTGCCAGAAATAGGACCCGCAATTGTAAGAATAATACAAGCGATTGAGATTACAGGCATGGTTACCTTTATCAGCCCATACACCTTCATTGATCTTTACCCTAGGTTTTTATTCGTTTTCAATGAATTGGTAGATATCGAACGAGAACTAAAATGGATCTAACTCACCTTTGGTGCTAGGAAGTTACAAGTCTTGTAGCTCTATCCCACCGCTATTCGGGCCTGAGCTCTACCATCATCACACTTGATTTTGTCCCTCGATTTTTTCTCGCTTCTCACTCTTTAGTGTTCCTCCCTATATTATTTCCTCACCCCTCCATTCCCACTATGTTCTCTCTCCTTTTTCCTCTATTTTGCTGCGTTCCCTGTGTATTCTAATGCTCGCATAATCATTATGGTTAGTTAGACCTTGGCCTTCTAGCACAACCTCAAATGGCCCCCTATCCCTCCTAAATCATCACTGGAAAATAGTTTTCTTTGGCTACCCTCTTACATTCCATTTTCCCTCCTTGCAGGTCGGCAAGGTGTGTGTGGGAGGGAAACAAAAATCTTGTTCATTGTTGCAAACTATATGCTAGCCTCGTTGATTGTTGTGTTCAGTCCTCTCCCTTAGCACCCTAGGTTTACAAGGTCTTGATGTTTAATTCCCCTCTCCATCATTGGAATCCATTATACCTTATAATTGTGCACTATACATATCAATTATGTATATTTCAACTTTGAATATTTAGTATAGTTCAACTTTAGGTTATTGTTGTTGAGGTCCTACCCAATGTATTTAAAGGTTTAAAGGTATGTATGTGGTCCTTTAAGGAATGGCCATTATGTCTAAGGCCTTATTTAGATTTTATTTATTAATTAATTTAGGTTATTGGTTAAGGTTTTATTTAGATTTAATTTATTAATTTATTTATAGACATAATGTATCTATTATTTCTAGTATATTTATTATAATTATGTGAATGTAATTCTAATATATATTTCCAAACATAACAATATATATATATATATATATATATATATATATATATATATATATATATATATATATATATATATATATATATATATATATATATATATATATATATATATATTGATTTGAGATGACTATGGTAATATTTATATTATATGCCTAATTGTGCGAGCAGTGAGACCCTTAACACAATATGTACCTGTTTACCACATGACCAGGGTCATTACATAAATGATCAAGTAAATAAATACAAAATGTCAAGGGATAGGCATACAAAGAAGTATAAAGAAGAATATGAGAACCAAATTCTTGCTAGATTGAATAAAACACCTCGAAACAACTACCCATTAACCAACATTAATGAGATATTTAGAGTCAAAAACTCCATCGACATTCTCATGAAAGAGGAGCAAGTGGCCCAGATAATGATGATGATGTCGAGGAGGATGAGAATGACATATATGACAACTGTGAAAGCTGTTGTTGAGGATACCACTCATCTAAGGCAAGAATACCTTGACATATTGGTCATTTCTCCTTTTAGATGCAAGCAAATTTTCTTCACACTCATGAAAGGAACTATTTATGAGGTTTCCTACTCAAAAAAATCATATATCAGAACTATCTACTCACAATACATCTATTCCTAACACTGGACTGCCAGCTTATATGAAAGAAATTAGCGAAGTTGTATTACCTTTGGGATTTAAGGGATGCAAATAGAAAGAGATATATTTAAATGTCTGTGATACTGCATCATCACAAATCTTAAGGTAAGCCCAAAAATTTTACAAAACATACAAGAAATATTTATTGTAACTCTTATTTTGGTTGATCTTTATAAAAATATAGTGATTAGGGATCAAGTAAATCATATAATAGTCTAACAAAAAAAAACTACAGTGTAGTGCTTAGGGATCAGGTAATTCATGCACTAACTAAATAAAAATATTTTACATGGTTTGCCACAAAATCACCATAGCTAAGAATATTGTGTGGAATTACACAATCACAGAATTCTTTGAGCACGGGTTGACGTTGATAGAATATCCTATCTGTAAGGTAAGTTGAACAGATTGGGCCATTTTCACTGTGCTTTTAATGTGTTTTTAGCCCCCGATTTCACTCTCTTTAAGGTCCTGGAAAATTTGATCTAGTGGATCGGAGGGCTTGTGCATTCAATGACAGAATTTCTATATTTTTTTACAGAACTTTTGCAGTTCCATAGGAAAACATGGTTGAACTTGTAGTTGGGGAGATCTTCATATTATTATTGCTTTTTTTTATATTCTTGAGCTAGGTTGGCACTGGGCGGTAGAATTTGTTTTTAATTATGAAGTAAAATTATGTGAATATCTTTTCCTGTACTGCATTTACATGTCATGGTATCTGTAGGTTTTACTCAATGGATAGGAAAATGTGGTTGTGAGTTCAATCCCAACAGACTTATCTACCCAATTGGATCCCCACTACCTTGAATCATGAATGTGTTCATAAGCTCAATCATTTTGTTTGCCCACAATGCCAAGTGCGGAATGTGTTGTCAAGTTCAATCCCTTCCATCCTTGCCACTGTGCATGGAGTAAAATGGCAATGCCAATTACTACAGAGGCCTAATCACACTCCACATAGTAGAAACCCAGTAGATTTTAAAAAGGGAAAGAATGTTATACTGTTACCTTAAAAATGAGGATGTTCCAAACTCACTTAAATTGCAAGGAAAATACTAATATTCTAAATAAAACACAACAGAAAGGAAATGTCTGAAAAAATGAACAAAATGTATCATGAAACAAAACACAATATAAAGGAAATTTCTGACAACATGAACAAAATACAACATGAAGGAGTGAAAAATGACATACTGCATATCATCTCATTTATTTGAGGAAATAGAGTATTTTTATTAATGCAAGATTTTAGCTTTCAATTTAGTAGTTGGCATGGATCCCAAGGCTTTTTGAGATCCAGAAAAGCCATAGAAGATGGTCAAGCATATAAAGACTACCAAGAAATCTTCAAGGCTTTTTGGATATGCCAAACATGCAATAGAATATGGTCGAACCCTGACCCCATTGTCCTGCCCCAACATATGTTTTTGGAGATGCCAAACAAGCAATAGAAGCTGGCCAAAACCTGACCCCATTGTCCTGCCCCAACAACATATGTTGAAGTGAAAGCCGAATTGACTAAACAAAGCCATTGCAATCAACAACACAACACTTAATCAAACTAATACATACCAGGTTCCTAGGTTCAAAACCCTCACCCTTGAATTTCGAAGTCCCTTTCTCGTCCTTGAGCTTAGAAGCCATGACCCATATTTTCCTTTCAGAAGCTGAGATGCTACAATCTTCACTAAAAATCCGTGTACCAATTGCACAATCCTAAGTTTTGTCAAACCCTCAGGGCATTTAGAAGCCCTCACTTCGATACTCGCACAGCTAAGACCCAAACTCGAACTCTGATTTGAAGTGGAGCTCTGTCACACCAGCCAGACCCTCAGAACCGTGCGGGATCCAACGCGATTGGGCATTGCGGATATAAAAAGGATGGCTCCCGCTGTTTTTTTTGGCCTATTGGCTAGCTGGGGCTTTATTATATGAAGTAGTGGATTTTCTAAGTACACTTCTATTATGAAAACTATATAAAGCACCCAATGGAAATTAAATCCATGATCGATGGTAAATAAAAACCTGACAACTTATTTTAGATGATGTCAAGGAGAAGGAAAAACTGATATTAACTCCAGAAAAATCTATTAGGACAACTATCTAAATCAATCAACGGAAATTAAATCCATGATCCATGTTAAATAAAAACCTGACAACTTATTTTAGATGATGTCTAGGAGAAGGAAAAACTTATATTAATTGTAGAAAAATCTTTTAAGAAGATAATCAAATTGTAGCTATACTTTCTTGCAAGATGGGAGGTGCTGGATATTTGGAAAAAGTGCATAGATGGTCTCTATCAGTGTCATAACCTACTGCCTATGTGGCTCTTCAACATTAATAAGTTCAACCGGCAAGGACAATATAACCATTTCACAACAAACAAGTCCAGAGAGTTTTGAGATATTCAATGTTGTGTTATCTAATGCTAACGAACTTAAATGACTAGGACAAGGCTTAGAACACATCCTCTGGTCATAAAGCCTTAAATTTTTTTGGAAATTCTGGTAGCCTTCATTTATAGCAAGACATCGATCATCCTCTCTTAGAACATTTATATAACAATAACACAGGCATTTGTATGAAGAGACTCGAGTGTTAGAAAAAAACTGACATGAGTTAGAAATAGACTGACAGGAAATAGATGTGTGCATGTGTTGTGCATGCTCCATCTCATAAACATAACAAATTTATAACATTTGCGTATACCTATTTCCCTGTTGGATGTGAAATATGGCGTATATGTAGAGCGTATACATGAATTCGAATTGTAGCAGAATAAAAAATGCTTAGAAATGCTAGCAACCTTAGATATCTAGGAAAATCAAGGATCTGAATATATACAATTTCATGAATTAGACTTGTAGCACCTCAAAATTGTTTGGAAATGGCAAGTGCATTTCTATGGAGATATTTTGACATTTGTTAAAGACTAACTTAAAATAGAGGCGTGTGTGTTTTTGTGTGCTCCAACTCCTAAACAACATGGATGACCACAATCCCTGTTCGCCCTGTTCCATGTTGGATCATTACAGTCCTAAGATCTCATTCCTTCCATGTAAGATCCACCATTCGAAACAGAATAGATTGAACTTACAAAAATTTAACGGCCTAGGGTTTCCAACATAGGCCGATCGCGCTATGTTAAGATAAATCTGGCTAGAAAACCTATCCCGGACAAATGTCTTAACACAAGATCACGCAGCAAGCATCCCCGAAATATTTATGAGATTTAAATTCCTCAGCTAGAGAAAAATCAACTAGTATTAAATAAAAAAGAACAACAAATTGAAAACAAAGCATGCACTTACCTACTGTATCAGCCACTAAATCTTCGAATTATCGAAACATAGAACCAGATATATCGCCTCTGACAGTAGTGATGTGTTGTGCTTGGCCACTTCCTGGGCCTGTACGTTTACAAAATTTTATAGGAGGGAAGGCATATGATTTAAGAAATGAGATTGAAGTTAGAGCGCGGATAAAGGGATCAGCAAGGGTATCATTCTGTGATTCTCGATGTCCGTCTAGTTCAACTTGCATGTGCGGTTGGGGACGGAGGGGTGGGGTGTGGGGTTCAAAACGTGGAGGTCTCAAGGATCCAACCATGAGGTGTAGAAAACACGCCTCTGATGCAGGAGCCAGGATTTGGGTTACTATATAAGACAGAGACTTCAAAGAATACAGAAGGTGATGAATCTGAAATCATCAAGGCTAGGGATTCTGAGTAAGGATCTAACCACACCTTCACCTATGATGGGTGGTTTGCCTCAGCTAGGGTCAGCTTGCTCGCCTACATAACATCCTTGCAATCTATTCCCTTGCTCTTGCAAGTTCGCTATTCCCCTGCTCTTGCAAGTTCGACGACCATCGGTTCGAGGGCTTCTTACAGATCTTCTCGATTTCTGAAATATGTATTCACGCTAAGTTTTTGGGTATTTTTCCTCTTATTTCATTGAAATTCAGAGCACATGCATTCCATCAGGACGTCACACGGGAGTCAATCGCAACGTGACGGTTGTATGGAATTTCATCTTGAGCACTTATCACGACTCACAGCGGAAGAGTTTAGAACACAAACAAAATAAGCACACGACAGAGTTTAAGCGACTTGTAGAACACAAACAGAATTTCATAAAGAGCTAGAAAGGTACTCAAATTAAATGGATTAGCTCATGATTTCATTAGCAAACTCGCTATCGGACAATTCGTTACGAGTGTATTTTGGAAATTGATGAATGAAATTAGTGAATGCTATCATGTATTGTATATTTTAATTAATTAATATTTATTTTTTATTTTGAAAGATGCTTGGAAAGTATATGATATTTTGGAAATGTGTACAAAATATTGTTGAGAATATATGAGTAGGATTTTGACAAATATTAAAACATTAATTTTCAAATTAATTAATTTTCCATTTTACAATAATAAAAGGGATATCAAATTATTATAAAGTATTTTTAGTGTTGTTAATTTTAGTTTTTAGTGTTGTTAATTTAATTTTTTATAATTTATCAAGTTATTCAAACTATAAATTATTTTAATTTTATTATAAAAATAAAAATAAAAATAAAAATATTAAAATAATTATTTATTTATTATATATTTTATTATTGATATCAATAATAAATTTTTTATTCAATATTAAAAAATAAATTATAATATATGTCGATATGGTATTTTTCAAAAATGAAAGTTCTCTTAGTTTATTTAAATAAACATTATAAGATGGCCTTAACTTTAACTATATTTTTCCCTAAGTTATCTAAGAACTTCATATCAAAAATGACAAATGTATCATTGCATGGCTTGGCTAGTGCACAAACAAAGACAACTAACATTTAAACTATTTTCTTCCAAAATAAATTGCTCATTGTTTTAAAATTTATAAACATGCTAAATAGTGTGATTAGTTGGATGTTTTATCCCTGGCTAGGATGAAGTTATTGTTCTTTGCTCCATATTTTTTTGTGAATTAAAATATTTCATATTCATATCAAAATAAGAGATTTATAATAGGAGATTTACATTGATAGATCAAACATGAAATTTATATACTTCTAAAAGCACTAGCTTCTCCAATGATCACAAGTTCGCAGAACCACAAAAACACTATTATAATAATAACAAAGTATCATTTCAACAACAACTAAATATTTGCATAAAGAGTTTAGGCCCCTCATAAAATGAGACAATTCTAGACAAATAGTGCACATAAATTGAAAGTGAATGTGCTTCAGTGATAGTTTCCTTCAAAACGAGAAGAAAATAGAGCTCTAAACCTAGAGAAGAGCATCATTTGACAGAGGGAAACATTAGTAAATTATAGTCATCCTGAGGGTCCTCTACAAAAAACCACATCTTCCATCTAGCATGAAAAGAGTAACCACTTTCTCAAATGCAAACATTCTCATCCATCCCAAAACAGCCCAAGTTGAAATCATATGTTAAAACAATCTTCAATTGCCAAAATTCAAGTTGCAGGTGCCCATAAAATGAGAGGAAAGAGAGTATACTTTGATGCTAGCACCAAATCCCAAGGATCATGAAAACATAAAAATAAACAGCCAAAAAAAGACCAAGTAAGCATAATATTGACAACAATAATGGGAATCCTCCACTTCCAATGCATGTACAGTGAGACCAAATGAAGATCCACTCTAGATACTCTCTCCAGCATCGACAAGACCATAAATATTCATACAATTTCGTACAGGTGACAATAAAACATAATTTCCACACTTAAGGAAATAATAATAATAGTTTGTACATGATCAACTGGAGGATCAATAAGGTCCCTGGAGGTAGAGTCACTAACCAGAAAACCTTCAACACGAGCCAATTAGGAGTCCACACTATTGAAACAGTACCATAGGTCGCGAAGCATTCTTTTGACATCTTCAAGGGATAGAAATTTCTTGTAGATTTTTCCCATTAAAATAATATGATTGTCATTGTGGACTTATATGGAAGGTCAAGTGGTGAATCTCTACATTGGCTTGGTATGTTATTGCTTATGTTTGTTATTGTTTGGAAGGAGTTTTGTTAGCGTTATTGAAGAGGGGAAAATAGGATTTTAATCAAATGCAATAATTAAGAAGTGGTGGATGAATAGAATGAAGGGGGTTCATTACAATACTTTGGTAATGAAAATGAGTATTAGTGAGGGTGGAAACATAGAGGGACAAGTAAAAGAGTTGAAAAGGTTTCAAAGGTGTCAAGAGAATACTAAACATTTGTTCAAATAGGGGGATTTAATAATTGGAAAGAACTTGGAGGGAAGAATAGGTGGGGAGAAGATGTCTAGAAATTTGGAAGAGAAAAAAAAGTGATGGCACAAGGAGGTGAGCACATTCAGTTAGTGTGAAACATGCATTTATGTGGCTAAGGTGATTAAGATAAAACTTGAAAAGATATTGGTAAATTTGCTTAAGGGTTTTAGGAGTTAAGGGGTTTAGGGGTTTAGGTATCAAGGGTTAATGGTAAAGGGTAAAGGGTTAGGGTATATGTTGTTTAGAGGTTAAGGGGTTAAGGTCTAGTGGGTGTAAGGGTTAGAGGCTAATGGCTTAGCAATTAAGGGCTTTATGGTTTAAGGGTTAAGCACTAAGAGCTTAGGGGTTAGGTGATCTAGGGGTTAAGTGCTTAAGGGTTATGGGATATAGGTGTCAATAGGTTAAGGGGAGGGTTAGGGGTTAATGGGTTTAGAGGTTAGGGCTAAAGGGTTAAGGGTGAGGTTTAAGAGGATAATGGGTTAGGGATTAGGGGCTTCAGGGATTCTAAGTTAAGGATTAGGGGTTAAGTGGTTAGTGGTTTATCGTTTAAGGGATCGAGGGGTTAATGGGTTGTCAGTGATGACTGTAGGAGTTAAGTGATTATGGCTTTGGTGTTAAGGGGATAGGGAATTTACTGATTATGGGTTAAGGGCTTATGGGTTGTGATAATGGGGCCCCCAATCACCTTATCACAATTATTGGGGTTTCCCTTATCAATCTCTCTTTCTACCTTCACTCTAGGTCCCCTAAACCCTTTTTCATGAGGTCTTAAGGCCCCTTATCATTCTATAATCCTAGGATTATAGATATTAATAATCCTTTTGGCCTTGATTTTTGAACCTGTACTCAACTACATTCTTCACGGTATTCTCATCAGGGCCCATCACCTTGGGAGGTAGCAATAGGAAGTCCAAATCCTTGTTGTCTTCCTCCTTTAACTCTCCCCATCGCATCTTCACTAAATATTTGAAAATAACTAATACATTTTACCATGGGCTACCTTATCGAGTTGTTACATGCAATAGTGGAAGTACTCTCAAGTCTACAATGGATGAGGGTAGGTGATGAGAAGCTCTAGACATCTTTGTAAGTAAATCCACCCTCTATAATGAGGACTTGCACCTCTCCTTTATAGAACAAGATAAGAGGAGAGATAACGTAGTCGAGGAAAGAAAACAAGATCAAATTGTGGATTAAAGGCTTGTGTGCAAGATAATTTTGGATGTCACAATTTGTCTCTAGTGAATTTGCACTCTTTCAAAACTAGGTTTGTTATAGTACACACCAGCTCAAAACAATTTGTAGCTTATTTTTTTCCTTTAATTGACAAATATTTTAAAATCATATTTAGTGATGTGCATGTCCTCTAAAATATGTGTTGTTTTAGCACGTAATACTCATGATAATGCAGTAAATGTATGAGACATAGTCAACAAAACACCGTGGCACTGCTTCTCCACAATATTTATTTTTTTCTTATTATAAAGTTCCAACCTACTATAAATAGTTCAATATGGTGCCCCCTATGTAATAACTTGTTGTTTTCCTTTATTAACGATATATATCTATTGATTGTCATTTTATGGATGAAATGCAAACATTGCCTAGAATTATCTTCCTTGAGTAGTTGGTGAGGCCCTTGCCTCACAATTTGAACTTGACCTCTCCTTTATCGCATGCATGGTGTCAAGTGCATTAGGATCAGTGTGGTATTTGGATAGTAGCGCTTCCTTCCACATGATGGGAAACAAGGATCTTTCCAGTGACTTGGAGGAGAAAGATATCCAGATGCATATAGAGATGGGTGACGATGGACAATACAATGTAACTGTAATTGGTACCATTACCTTTCAGAGGGAGTTACGTAAACCATTTCAATTGAAAGATTGCAATGTTGAAAAACTTGGTCTCAGTCGTAATGTTGGAGGGCAGAGGCTATGACGTTGTTTCTAGCAATAGAAAAGCTTTCCTAGGACATAAAACAAGGGGTCAAGAGAAGAGGATAGGAATTCGAGTTAAGAATATCTAAAAGCTGGAGGTAGATGGCTACACTGCCATTATGGGTAGGATAGAAAAAGTGGTGAGCTAGGAAGAGGGAGAATTATGGCACAAGTGATTGGGCCATCTTCATCATGGAGCCTTAAAAGTCATGTAACAAATATCTACTAGACTTCCAATGGGAACACTTGCTCAGTTAGATCAGTGTAAAGGTTGCACCATGGGGAAGTATGTAAAGTCCACATTTCATGAAAAGGAGAGATGTGCTTCGAGGATCCTTGAGAGAGTTCACACAGACGTGCAAATTTTGACATTATAATATTGTTAACTAGAACTATGGGTGAATTTTAGAGTGTTATCCATGATATATTTTTTAACCAAGCCACATAATTAGAAAATATGAAAATTAAAATACCAAAAATATAAGAGAAGTAGTAGAAGTTAGCTATCAATCGTGAACTGATTTACTATCAAAGCATGTATCAATGAATATAGAAGTTAGTGTATGCTTCACTCTTGGTTTTGAAATGTATATTCATTCCAAAAAAGCCAACATAAAACAATCCTGGCATAGTTAACATGTTCCGCATTATACTACAAAGTGACAGATTTTTTATTTGCTATAGACTACATGCGTTTGACACGCAAGGAGAGGGACGCCATGTGGCAAATCCCCCTCTGCACTATGAATCTGTGTTACTCACAAAATCACATCATGTGGCTTCATTATTCCAACTTCATCTCTGAATTTATTGGTGTGAGTATTGACATTGCCATCCACCAAATTTTCCATCATGTTAGAAGTGCACTTCGCTGCAAGGAGGGGTTGAATTTTCTAAGAGATACGGTAATGAGAATTGAGCCTATGATGTACCAGATTAAGAAGTATTATTGGGCATTGAATAGGTTGAGAGGAATTCCAATTTTAGCTCAGAGAAATACTAATATGAAGGATTCAGTTGTCAATTATTGGCTAAAAAGGTTGGACAACTTCTCCAAAAAGAATCAATAGCATGAGTGCACGATGTTAGCACTCAAATCTACCTCAGGCTGAAATGAAGTAAAACTCAAGGCTACATCAAACCACGCTCAGCCTCGTAGCTAGCCCTACGAGGACAGGAGAGGGCTCTCTCCGTCAATCTCAAGAAAATAAGCAATAGGATGCGAGATGACTTACAATAAGAACTGATTTTAGGCTAGTAAAGAGATAGGTATGTTTGGTTTTTGGTTTTTTGGGTTT
>JAXQQM020093144.1:0-10620 GCA_034641835.2 Pinus albicaulis | reverse complement strand
CCAAAAACATCAGAAAAACACTAAACACAATGTAGTGAGAAACAGATACCTAGGCACATATAGTGCACCTCACTTCAGCAATTTACTAGCCCTGGTTGACAATTTATGACCTCAATTTAGGAACACTAAGTTGAGCACTACAGAGACCTAAGTTACAATGGTCATCGATTCAAATAAGGATGTAAAATCAGCAAAAAATCATTCCTATGGGTCGACAGCATGGCATCAGAATAGATATTGATGGCACAAGTGTATTTTTTTATTTTGAAGTTATTGAAATTGTTGATGATAGAAATATGTATCCTGCGTTGCTTGGATTTGATTGGGCTTATGACATGGATGTTATAATAAATTTGAAAAATAGACAGATGATATTTGAAAAGAATGGTACTAGGGTCGTTGTGCCTTTGGACCCCTATAAAGGTGCGCGCTATACAAAACTTGTCCAACATGAAAATGGTGATGCTGATATTGATAAGATCTATAAGATCACTGCACATGATGAATATTGGATTAATCCTACCGCTAATGGCAGAATACGTTGGGAGCGTGATAGTTCATGTGTTTCTGAATCTGATGAGGAATTGGAATACTGTAAAAACCACTTGCATGAAGTCTCTACTAAGTGGTGCAACATAGTTACAAAAGCACTGTGTTGAGTCACATCAGAGGTACGTGACTTGCCTTTTTGTGATGGATCTGGGAATGTTGTCTTATTTCTAGAAGAGTTTGAGTAGAAATTTCCTAAAGAACAATAATATGAATCTTTTGACTTTGTCTTGAGGTCCACTCCAATCTAATGGTGGGGTGTGCACAGAGAAATCTTAGGAGGGTGGAAGGAATTTTGCAGGCTGATAACGGTCAGGTTTGGTCATGTAGACACTAAGATCGTGGATAAGTACAATGGTAAATATGATCCTCGAGATAATTTATCTCATTGGACTGTAGCATGGGGCAAAGAACCTCAACCTGAAAGGGTGCATATATTCTTTCATACCTTGGATACGATACCTCAACAGCGGTATCTTGAAACAGAGTTGCGCCATGACACCATATATTGGTATGAGATGAAGGAAGGTTTCTTATTGACTTATAACTTCGTCAATGGATGGGATTTTATTAATGATGCTCTTTAAGAAGTCAAAGCAGGAGTATTTTGAATTACCATTGAGCCAAGGGCTTTTGTACAACCTGATTGGGATGCGGAGTTGGAACAAGCCTGAGAATTTTACAATCTGACTGTAGAAGAAGTTGAGGAGGATCTTTGTAATGTCAATATTCCTGAATCAAAAGGAAATCATGAGTTTGCAGGTCCCGAAGTAGAAATTATATACATATCACAACCTGTAAAGACTCAACAAGTTAACATAGGCTCAAAAGTGGAGCCCAAGTTCGCAAATATTGGGGACTATTGGGATGATGAAGAGTGAGCAAGGTCACTGAATTGTTGCATGTGTACCACCATCTATGACCGATGAAGTTCTCTCAGCTGAAAGGCATTATAGAATATTTGGGATTTATTCACATCACTTTGAAGCCTAATGTGAAGCCATTCAAGCAACGCCCATATCGGTTGAACCCAAAATATAAAGAAAAAGTGAAAAAGGAACTTGAAAAAATGTTCGTTGTTGACATTATTGAACCAGTAGAAGAGTCTGAGTGGGTTAGATCTATGGTGGTCCAGGAAAATAAAACTAAGGGTGAAATATGGATTTGTGTAGATCTCATATAGATGCATGTGTCCATGATCCATTTCTGACACCAATCACTGACGAATATTTAGAGAATGTGGGAGGGTAGGAGGCCTACTCCCTTACATATTGGTTCTCTAGATACCATCATATCATAATTGTGTCAGAATATGGGAGCAAAACCACCATCGCTACTGAATGGAGCTCATTTTAGTACATAGTCATGCCATTTTGATTAAAGAATGCTCCAACTATATTTTCCAGCGTCATCGTTAAAAAATTTAAAGAATATATCCACAATTTTTTGGAGGCGTGTTTTGGTGACTAGACAGTCTTTGGACTGTTAAAGAAGCATGTCTCTAGTCTGCGTTTAATGTTGGATACTTGCAGGAAATATCATATTTCCTTGAACCTAAAGAAGTGTATTTTATACGTGCCATATGGTATATTATTGGGGCATATTGTTTGCAAGCAGGGGTTGATTTTAGACCCTGTGAAGATCATTGTGATTATTAATTTGGAGTCACCGAAAAATGTGAAGAAGTTACCCATGTTGTTTGGGCATAAAGGTTATTATAGGAATTTTATCAAAGCCTACGGGCTGATGACTATGCCGATGGAGAAATTATCTAAGAAATATGTTAAGTTCCATTGGGATGATGATTGTCAAAAGAGCCTTGATGTACTGAAAGAAAAGATGGCAACTATGCCTATTCTATTATTTCAAGACTGGAAGAAGGAATTTCATGTACATTTCGATGTGTCTTGCATAGATTTGCGAGTGTAATGAATAAAATAATATAAATAATGATTAATTAGTTAATTAGTAATTAGGTTGAAAGGGCATGTCTAATGAGACATGACCTTTCGTGAAGAGGCACCTGCCTAGGTATATAAGTAGACCTCATTTGTAACATTCAAACCATCTCATTCATACTTTTATATAATATAATATTTGTATCCTCATGGATATTTTTATATTCCAAGTCTTCTAGAGTATTTGAACTTGACAAGGAAATTTTTTCGCTTCATTTGGTATCATATTAGTTCGATCTTCTAGTCGCTAACTACTGCACAGAGCCACGCTCTTCGATCTGGGTCCTTGACCATAAAAAATAGTCAACTTTGTTGTCATTGAAGCATTTTTCTACACTTTTGGAGTTTCTTTGTTGCTGAATTCATCAGTGGCCCTTGGCCATTTTAAAACAAAAGAAAAAATAAGAAGTCAGGATATTACAAAAGAGAAAAGGGATATATATATAATGAAAAAAGTACATATACGTAAAAATAATATTAAAAAAAAGAGAAAAAAAAATTGTAAAAAAAAGGGGTCATTATAAAAGGGAAAGTAAGAGATTATATTTATATATAAACCTAGAAGATAAAAAGAAAAAAAAAGGGCACAATCAATAGCCTACAGGCTCATCGCAATAGCCAACAAATAGACAACTACCCGATCGACCACCGCTTCCACCCACTATACCTGCGACTTTGCCATAACCTTTGTCGCCGTGCAACTCACACCACACCTACCCTAATTAGCCACTTAGCATGAATTTTGTGGATGGCCTTCAAATTTTGTGGCTAATTGATTGTTCCGGTGAAACTTCTTCACGTGAGATGCAATGTCTGTGTTGACTAACTATTGTCGTCCATAAGTGTGACATCGTATTTTGAGGATATTTTAAAATTTCATAGATAATTAGCAACGTCTGTGGTTGATTGATTATTCTCGTGAGTGAGTGTGGATATTGCACAACGTCGCTTACCTAACCACAACGTTGATTGTGGGAATATTTCTTTCCCGACCACAACATTTGTAGTTGATTGACATTTCTTGTGGATAAGTGTGCAAATTTCTTGCCTAAACATAGACCATCGTTGAAACCTCCCGAAATGACCAGCATGTAGACCCCACTAGAGTGGATCACCCTAACCTTTTTCGTGTTTCCCGAACACGCTGCATTGTGCCATCTACTGCACCTGTCGTGACAATTCAGTCGGTTATCGTGGCATTCCTCCCTTCTTCCTGCGTCCATTTTACCAACCACCACCGTTGAGTAGTCCATACTGCTACGGCACATATATCCCATCACTACTTGATCCGAAGTGTTTTTTCTCCACATTTTGTCGTAGCATATATAATACGAGCCCTTTTTTCCACTAGGTTACTACCTACAGGACTGTATCTAAAATTATACCACTATTCTTGTAGTACGAGCTGGAGGAACACAACAAATTCCCAAACATTAAAATTCTCCCCAGACTTTGTCTACCTCATTATTGAATTTGACTCCTCTCAATTGGTTATCATTGGGTCAACAAGATTATTCTGCAGTCAAACAGTGTGACTACCGTCCAAAGGTTTCGACCCCTTTGGAATATAATTAATATTTATATATTATTACAAGTTCAAAAGTTGTAAACAATATAATTAATTTATATAATTTGATCAATTTAATTATATAATTTGATCAATTTAATTATATAATTAAATAAAAAAATAAAAGTAAATTAAAGTGTGATAAACTGAAAGAAAAATTATAATATTGACAAAGATATATATAGAGTCAACCATTAAAAGAAAAAAATGGCATCTATATTGAAATTGAAGGAAGGGAAATTTTTAGAAACCTTGCTCACCAATGCTAAAGTGCTATTTAAATTTAAAGGAACTCTCGCGGGAAAATATATTACTATTTCTATCTCTCCCGTTGAAGATACAAATTATATAAACCCTAAAATTTCCAACCAATTGGTGATTCCTGAGTCAAATATAATCGAAAAATTAGATTTTTTCGACAAAAAGAAATATGAAATCACTAATTTACAATTAAACATTGGCGATTATACATTTATATCAAAATTTCTTGTTCAATCCTTACTTTTTAACGATAGTGAGATTATGTTGGGTTCACCATGGATGGAAACCCTTGGTTCATTTATCTTAAATACAAAAAAGAAAATTTTGACATTCTCGTACAAAAAGAAGAAAATAATGCTACATGATGTTAACTTGAAGGCAAATTACATGACGCCTGAAGACATACAAGAAATTTCAAAAGTAATTTTCCAAGAAGGTAAAAATGTGATACAAAATATGAAAAAGGAAATTGACAAAATCACCACTAACAAGAATGAAGAAGTTCCTTGCCTCATGGACCACAACGAAAAGTTACTAACGCAAATTAAGAAGCTGAAGAAGGATAAGAAGTCATTAGAAAATAAGGTGAAACAACTTGTTGAAAAGGCATCATCGAAACCTTCAAATGTAGAAGTCCAAGTTGAAGAAACATATATTGATCCAGTAAATGTCACAACTCAGGAAGGAGAGAAGCAAGTTGCAGAAGATACAAACTTAGATTTTGCAATTCAGACAAGGAACATTCTAAGTGAAGATTTTGTAACCAACTCAATAACATCCTCGCGAGGTGAAAATCAAAGAATTCAAACCAAAAACGTTCCCTATCGACATCCAAATCATGGGAGTAGACAACTCGATCAAGCTACGTATTCATAACAAAATCGACAAGTTGATATCCCGAAGAATACTAATGTCGGTGCAATCCACGCATGTGATGACAAGTCGTCACAAGTTTCCAGTCATCGTAAGATTCCACGGAATATTGATTTAGGATGGCCTGATCCATTCTTAGTGCGACAATTTTGTTTGTCACTTAGAGGATCATATCAACTTGTATCGACAAGGATGACTGCCCCGAGATGACAAGACATGCGTAGCAGAAAAAGAGATCAAGCCTTTTCATCAACAAGCTTTGAGGACAAATCCTTTTGAGGAAGAAGGCAATGTAATGAATAAAATAATAAAAATAATGATTAATTAGTTAATTAGTAATTAGGCTGAAAGGGCATGTCTAATGATACATGACCTTTCGTGAAGAGGCACCTGCCTAAGTATATAAGCAGGCCTAATTTGTAACACTTAAATCATCTCATTCATACTTTTTATATAATATAATATTTGTATCCTCATAGATATTTTTATATTCCAAGTCTACTGGAGTATTTAAACTTGAGAAAGAACAATTTTCGCTTGAGGGAGATGTCTTAGAAAATCTAGGAGAAGGCGCTCTAGTTTACCCTTTTTCTTTTGCAAGAAGGAAGTTATCTAAGGCGGAGTGAAACTACTCCACCACAGTGTGTGAAGGACTAGCCATGGTATATGCGATGTAAACATTCAGACACTATCTATTAGGTGTACACTTAAAAATGTTCATGGACCACTCTGCTTTGAAATAATTGGTCAACAAGCCTGTGTTGGAGGGAAAGATTTTCCGATGGTTATTGTTGTTCCAAGGGTATGATTTCAAAATAATTTTCAAGCCCAAATGTATGAATGTCAGACTCGAAAATTTGTCTAGGATCAAGAAAAGCGAGGAACTGACAAATATTGAGGAAGGATTACCTGATGCACAATTATTCGCTATTCAAGTTGCAGATGAACATTTTCTGGATATCATTTAGTTTCTGACTATGGGCGTTGCACCTGCGGAGTGAACTATGTAGCAGAAGAAAGAGCTGGTAGTAAAGGCAACTGGTTTTACTCTAATTGCAGGACATATCTACAAGATGGGGGTTGAAGAGATTCTATAGAAATATGTTCCCGAGCATGAACGACCCATTATTTTGGAGGAAGCACATGGTGAAGTTTCCAGAGGTCACTACATAGGGAAGCCCACTCTATAGAATATTCTATGAGTTGTAATTTGGTGGCCTATGGTGCATAATTATTCAAAGGAATATTGTAGCGCTGGAGATGTTTGTCAAATAACTGGTAGACCATTGCGAAGGGATGAAATGGACCTTCACCCTCAAGTTACTTTGTAGGAATTTGATAAATCAATAGTTGACTTCATGGGACTGATTTATCCACCTGAGAAGAAAACAGGTGTGAGGTACATTATTACTGCGACAAATTACCTCACTAGATGGGTTGAGGCATAGCTGGTGAAAATTTGTTTGCAGACACAATGACAAAGTTTATTTTTGAACATTTTTTGTCAAGTTTTGGTTTCCCAAAGATCTTGATGAGTGACATAGACACACATTTCTTGAATATCACTATTGAAGCATTGACGACAAAGTTCAAAATGCATCACCACAAGAGCATGCCATATCATCCAGAGGAAAATGGGGTGGTTGATCCCTTTAAAAATATTCGGGAGAATGCTTTGATAAAGTTGTGCAACGTCAACATGGATGACTGGGATATACACATTCTTGTAGTTTTATGGGCCTACAAGATTACGTATAATAAATTGATAGGTTAGGCTCCCATTCAGATTAGTGTATGGATGGGAAGTAGTGATGCCAATGGAATACATTATGCCTAGTCTTTGTATCGCCGCAATTATAGATATGGCATACTGCGGTATTATGGAGAAGATATTGGAGCCACTTCTCATGCTAGAGAAATATATGTTCATCGTTGGGTTTCACTAATAGGTACAGAAGGAGTGGGAAAAATCATAGCATGACAAACATATTAATCAAAAGATGTTCAAAGATGGGGACTTAGTTCTTTTATACGACAGCAAGTTCACAAAGTTCTCGAGTAAGCTAAAAATGCATTGGTTAGGCCTTTACATTGTTAGGTATGTGTTGGAAGGGGGTGTAATTCAGCTCAAAAGTTTGAATGGAGAATTTTTCCCTAGACATATCAATGGCAGAAGATTAAATTTGTACCTAGATGACTCTGTCCCTGGAGGTTCACAATGACTATATGGCCGATGAAGAGTCTTAATGCTCCACGCAGTTGAAAGAGAGCATGGGACTATAAACAATTCTACCAAGGGGTGGCTTCATCATAGTACGTGGGAAGATGGCGAAGATGGAGGACACTACTCCGAGGGAGGCTAGACTGCACCAAAGGGTTGAGTCTGACGAAGTTCATCCAAAAGGTGACCGTTGGAACAAGAACAATTGATTTGGCAATGAATTGGTCTTTAAAAGGAGTGGGAGGGATGTATTTAATGAGCATATATGGGTGGATATGCCACCAAATATGCATTTATGAGGCATATCCGAAAGAGATCATGGAGTTTGAATTCTATTTTTTCTATAAATAAGGCATCCTTCTCCACATTTAGACACTTTGTGGTCTAAGTGTTAGAATTGATATTTTGTGCCTACAAGAGTGCTGAGCAATCCGTTGCATGTCTGGGAAGAGCTACAAGGAAATTGAGTAGGAATTTCTCCACAGAAGATTAATATTCATCATGATGGATATGCCACTAGGAAATGTCATAGGGCCGCGATCACCTAGGAAGAAGACCACTTTGGGTGCGGCTTAGGTCCCTATATCACTAGTATAGTCCCTTATTATTGTTAGTGTAACCCCCTTATTGTTATTATTGAACCCTTGTAACCCCCATTTTGTTATTATTGTGCCCCTTAAATTATTATTGTTAGGTCGGCTAGGATTACATTGTGGCCCACTAGGATTACATTATGGCCCCATGGACTCCTATATATAGAAAGGAGGTTTTGTAAATTGTATCATCCAAGAATTTTTCATTTATGTAATGTATTGGAGGTTGCCCCCTAGAAGTGGCTCATTTCTAAGGCGTTGATATCTCTTTTCTTCTCTTTTTGGAGCTGGTTACACAACATTTGGTATCAGAGCTTTGGATTCTAGGGTTTCGCTGCTCCAAACAGGTCATCGTGGAATTTTCGCTATAACTGTTTTTCTACGAAGTTTCAGAAGCTGAAATTTTTAGGGTGCGAAGAAAAAATCCTGAGGAAGCTTGTATAAAAATTTCAGAGTTTGGTTCGCAATAATTTCGGAGATATGATCTGTGGAAGTCAGGTATTGTTTCAGGCTCCTAAACAGGTCATCGTGGAATTTGCGCTATAAATTTTTTTCTACGAAGGTTCAGAATCT
Source organism: Pinus albicaulis (assembly GCA_034641835.2). Taxonomy (NCBI): domain Eukaryota; kingdom Viridiplantae; phylum Streptophyta; class Pinopsida; order Pinales; family Pinaceae; genus Pinus; species Pinus albicaulis. The sequence continues at coordinate 2,025 of JAXQQM020093144.1, read as the reverse complement.
GAAATTAATATGGTGCGAAGCTGAAATCCTGAGGACATTCACCAAAAAATTTCAGAGCTTGGTTCGCAATATTTTTGGAGATAGGATCTGTGGAAGGTAGTGCTTTTTCAGGCTCCTGAATTTCATCTCAAAGAGGTGATCGTGGGAAAAGTTCAATAACTCTCTCTATGAAGCTTGGATTGGAGTGCCATCAAAATTTTTCACAATTACACGGCCTGTAGTTTCTTCGCTATCAATTTTAGAGACAAAGGACAAAACAGTGACACGTGGCAAGTCGTACAAGTTCGCTCTACTGAACCAGTCCAGAATTAGGTCATTGTGGGAGATTGGACACAACTTTGTCTTGGAGAATCAAAATTAGGTCAGACCTGTGGCATTTGAAAGAAGCTTCAGAGGGCTACTACAGGGCTGAATTTCAGATATCGAAGATTTTCAATTACAGAGATAATTCAATTTCAATATCGTTCTCCTAAAAGCTAGTAAAAGGTGTGTATTTTTTTTCCGAATTGCATAAGTCTTGTTTGAAGAATCAAGTTGAATTGATTCCAAGGGAATCTTGTAGAATAGATATCAATATTGGATTCTAAAATGGCCCTAAAATAATTCCAACACCTTCTTTAGCCAATTGATAAATCTCAAACAAAAGGTTTTAGTGGGGCAGCACATTGAGGACTGCCAAAAATTGAATATAAGGGTAATTGATATTCCAGAGGAACACAGGATCGATCTCTTCATAGGCACTTTAAAGGATAACATCCAACATGAAGTTCGCGTTTTGGAACCTGATTCATTGGAGAAGGCATTCAGGTTGGCAAGAAAAGTTGAATGTAAAATTATGGCGACAAGCAAGCCTACCACTCAATTCTATAAAGAAGGAAGTGTTGCTACGCCTAGATTTCCACAACCTACAAGGTTGACACCACAACAATTGGAAGAAAAAAGGGCAAAAGGGCTTTGCTATAGTTGTGATAGCAAATACACTAAAGGTCATAAGTGTGCTGAGAAGAAATTATTTTACATAGATTGTGAAGAAGAAGAAGAAAATGAACAAGAAGAGGATATACACCCGGAACCACCCCTAGAAGAGGAAGAAATGAATCCGACCATATCGTGTAATGCACTGGCAGGAATTACCACTCCTCAAACTCTCAAGATAGAAGGACATATAAAGAGGAAAAGGGTAATAGTGTTGATTGATTCAGGTAGCACCCATAATTTTATTCATTATAAGGTAGCCAAGGAATTAAATTGTTTCCTATACCCAGCACCAGAATGTCAAGTGATGGTTGCAAATGGAGGAACTATAAATTGCTACGGAAAATGCCATAATATCAAGCTAACCATGGGGGAATATGTATTGACTAGTCCAATGCTTGCCATTCCTATGGGAGGTGCTGATGTTGTACTAGGAGTACAATGGTTACAATCTTTGGGGACGGTAGCTTTTAATTTTCAAGAACTTTTCTTGAAATTTTTTTCAGAAGGAAAGGAAGTTGAATTACGGGGTATTGCGGGGAATCCAGGAAGGATAATAAGCTCTAATGTCATGACAAAGCTTCTAAAGAAAGAACAGCGAGGCGTAATTGCACAATTATGCTCACTAGAAGTTCCAACATCAAAATCATCTATTTTTGCAGATCTCCAACAAGTCTTGAACAATCATTCCAAGGTGTTTGAAACTCCCAAAGGACTCCCACCTATTCATGATCATGATCATGCTATTCATTTGATTCCAGGAAGTGTTCCTCCAATCATCAGGCCTTATATATATCCTTACTTCCAAAAGAGCGAAATTGAACGTATGATTGCAGAAATGTTAGAGGCGGGTATAATTCAACCCAGTCAAAGTTCTTTCTCTGCTCCTGTAGTATTGGTACACAAGAAGGATGGATCATGGCGAATGTGTCCGGATTATAGGGAGCTCAATAAACTCACCATTAAAGACAAATTTCCCATTCCTATGATTGAGGAATTATTGGATGAATTACATGGAGCAATTTATTTTACCAAGTTGGATCTTAGATT
>JAXQQM020059502.1:0-43518 GCA_034641835.2 Pinus albicaulis | reverse complement strand
AGCGGCAGAGCAGGAAAAATCAAGGCTAGAAAATGAGATGCTGCAGCTTCAAGGTAGGCCCGCCCAAGTGAATGAGGTCCCACTGGTGGTCGGGAAAGAGTGTGATGTGTTGGAGATGACAATGAGGCAAGTATACCAGGAAATGCTCATCCTGAAACAAACAGTGGCCCCGTTAGCAGAAGCACGAGAGGAAACCAGGCAGAAACACGAACAGCTCAGGGAAGCCTCGGTAGCTTTGGACAAAATGATGAACTGGACAGCGCAGTATCAGCAAGCTCCCGAACATGTGCCTAGGAAGGATTGGAGTCATACGCAAGAAGCCAAAGTACAAATTCGGATGAGTATGCAATCCAAAGACAAGCTGGCCAAAGATCTGGACAAAGTGATGTCTGCATACAATCACCTAATCAGTGGTATTGACTCCATGAATGCTCTTCATCACATTCTGTCATTAGGGGCACTAAATGAAACTAAAGACTGGGAGCAGGTAGAGCAGGAAATTCAGTCTTTTCTGCAACCCGTAAGACAAGCTGCTGCTGCACCAGAATTCAAGGCATCACAAGAGAACCTGAATCGGTTGCTTGTCACTCCAGTGCAAATCTATACCAAGCTTGCTTCCCTGTCAATGCTGATCTCTCAGAAGAAGGAGATTCTGGTGCCGAATGCCCTAGAATGTATGCATCGAATAAAAGAGGAAAGCCCTCTTGTCGCTCCTATAACAGCAGATTACCAGACTTGGCGAGATTTCCTCAGGGGCAAGAAAGTCGACGTTCCAGAAACCTCAATTGCGCGACCACCTCCATAGTTCAACCGCTGGGTCGCAGGTCGCACCTGCGACCAGGTCGCAGGTCGCACTTGCGACCAGGTCGCAGGTCGCAATTTTCAGGTCGCAGGTCGCAAGTGTGGAAAAGGTCGCAAGGAAGCTGAACCGTCGGGAAGCTGAACCGTCGAAAGGCCATAAGTGCGTCTTTTGAATCTATAAATACCCCTGTGGGGCACATTGTAAAGGGTGGCTCTTTTGTGGACTGAAAGGCAATATTGCATTGTAACTGAAGGATCATACTCTTGATATATGTAATACAATACATGTTAAAACCCCTTTGATTGGATGATGTGTTTAGCTGTGACAACATTGTGTGTATTCTGCGTACAGTTTCAGAATATCTTCTGATTAATGAATCTGTGTTATTAATAGTATCATTCATGCACCATAGCTATCTGTGATTGTGTTGATGATGCTCGAGTTTATTATTTACTCTTATAATGAATGTTAATGAATTGTTTTATTAGCATTTCATTGTATCTTTCGAAAGTTAAGGGATATTCTTGCCATAAAGAACTGTTTCTTTGGTGGTCAGATTATCCTGCATGCATACCCCATAGATGTGTTGCTAACGACACTTCCTGAGTGTATGCATTCTGTCTATTACCTTGCTACGCACAGTGTCATATATTGGTTTGATACATCAGTCATGTATTATGTATCGTGTGAATAAGTATATGTTTGCAGTTTCAATCAGTTTGCCAGAGACCGAAGAGATAGTCATTTAAGTGGTAGCCGGACCCACACCCCGGACGGGATCCCTACTCCAAACGGTTCAAAGTCTAATTGGGACTTTCTACCGGGGAGATCCCCTACTGTTGGCCGGACATATTTTCCCGTCAACAGATTTGGCGCTAGAAAGAGGGCCATGGCATCCTCCCAGCATACGACCGATATTCCATCACAAACTCCCCACCGGGAGGTCATAAATAACGAACCTCCTCTTCCCCCCTTAGAGGATATTCCAACGGAGGAGGCTCGGTACTTTGAAATCACTAACGAACAGTTAAGATCCTTATGCCCAGTTGCCCGTAATCTCATCAGGGATTTACGGTATGCCCCTTTCATGGAGTGTCTAGCTCACACTAGGACTCCTGCTGAGAACATCACCCGTAATGGTGTGCTTGTCCACACCATACCTGAACTTTTGAACTCCATGATTGAAGATCTCGGGCGGGCTGTCCAGGAAAACGACCCCATTCTCCAAGATAGTGAAGGTTTCCCTGATACTGAACCTTTCCCCGAACCTCAGCCTGACTTACATCAGTGGAACAACAACCAAGTGTACGACCTGCGAGAAGAAGGAGAGGGAGGTCGAAGGAACGAGAGAGAAGTTAACACAGGACGAAGAAATGAAAGAGAAGTTAACACAACCCACAGAAATGTAGGGGAAGGCATCAGGCCTCGAAGAAACGAGGGTGGGGTCAACAGAGGTCACAGACGTGGAGGCAAAGGAGATATAGTTCGCGGCCAAAGACACCACGTCAACGACCATCACCACCAAAACCAAAATAGGCCCTTTCCCCATAACTGGGAGTATTTTAGAAACATGAATAACCGTGAAAGACACCAAGACGAACACTCTCGCCATCATGGCGGAGCATCAGTGTCAGGGACAGGAAGTGAGTCCGAGGCAGAATCCCGATATCGTCAGCACCCCAGAAGGGCGCAACCCCTAGCCTGGATGGCTCAATCCCCATTGGCTCTTTTAGGTCCTCTCCATGATATGCCTAGACACCCGGAGAAACATCTTCCTAAATTCGATCCCGAGAAAGGTACCTCCGCGGAAGATCATATTAGTAGTTTCTATCTGTCCCTACAAATCATGAGAGTTCAGTCCGATGATGTCGCATGTCGATTGTTCCCACACACTCTTGTAAACCTTGCAGCCACCTGGTACCGTTCTCTACCCAGTGCTTCTATTTCTTCATGGGACCAGTTCCGTCGTGTGTTCCTGCAAAAGTTTGCAAAAGATAAAACACCCTCTATGCTCCTCACAGAACTAAGCACCATCAAGTGTCATAGAAAAGAGAAAGTTAAAGACTTTAACCAACGCTTCGCCACAATATTGCAAAAATTTCCTCCAAACTTAGCATTGGACGATTCTATCACCATCGAATACTATACTAAAGCTCTCCCTAGGGATATTGCCGTTTTCGTCAAACGTGAGGCCCGCGCTACTCTTACAGCAAATTACGCTGCTGCTCTCACGGTAGAGAAGGACATGTTGTCGATAGGAGTCATGGACCATGAAGGAAAGGATGATCACAAACCAACTACTAAAAAAGGTCAGTCTTCCACCCCTAATAGAGAGAGAGAAACTTTTGATTTCGAGAGTATGGCCAAGACCCTTAAACTACTAACGAATGAGGTCTCTGACTTAAAGAGAAAGGGCGTTGAAACCTCAACTACAAATAAACCTCCAAAACCCTTTTTCAAGAAAAGTAATCCCAACACCAGCAGACCCCCGTCAAACACCAGTGCCGCTCTCAATGTGGAGGAGATAGGGAAAGACAATTTTTTCTCTTTTCACCAAGCTGCCCATTCTGAAAAAACGTGCCCGCAATGGATTGGCAGCATGACCGCGGTGGTTAACCAAATTTTGGATGACCAAACTCCAGGAAACTTGACAGAGGATGAGGTTTCTGATCGAGACGAAGTTTCGCTCCTAGATGGGGAATCAGGAGCCTCTGTCTTAACTTTTGATGTAATCCGTGGGGGAGAGAGTCTTGCTCCCATTGATATCAACATGGCAGGCAGTCCCAAGGCTCAGCCCACTCGAAACTATAGTCTTAGAAGCAAAGGATCTATTCCCGAACAATCATATGAAGACAAGAAAAGGGCTTTCCTGAGGAAAATTCTTCCCCCTAGCAACGAAGGACAAGCTACGCCGGATAAGCCTACCAATAGTAATGGCAAAGCAAGTCAAAAGACCAATCTCCCAGTGGAACCATCGAAAACCACTACCGAACCTAGTCCCCAAACCGACACTAGCTACAACATAGTGGAGGACATGAAAAAGACCAGAGCTAATATCTCACTCTACGAGTTAGCCCGCATCACAAATCAAAAAGAACTTATTCTAAAGGCTTTTGCCAACAACCAAAATACGAAAAATGTTAGCAACACGTCTGCACAAACCAGTCCAGATATCCAGTCTATAGTGAACGCTGTCAACACGAATTTGAGAGGCTCCACCCCCCCCTTCCTTTTGTCTTTTGAGATGTTTAACTTCAATTTTCACAATTGTCTCGTTGACTTCGGTGCATCCACGAATGTCATGCCTCTGTCTGTGTGCAAGAAACTCAACATTCTCCCAGAGAAAACTGACGCAAAAATCATTCAACTTGACAGATCACAAGTACCAGCCATCGGAGAATTAAACAATGTCATCATCCGCCTCTCATCCGACTCTAGGGTCCATCAATGTATTGATATTGTGGTTGTGGACATCCCTGAAGCCTATGGTGTACTGCTTAGCAGGGATTGGTCTAGCAAGTTGCAAGGATACTTTGCCACGGATTGGTCCCACTTATGGTTGCCTTACAAGGGGAGAAACAACCAAATCAGAGTCGAAAGTGAACCATACATGAAACACACTGTAACTGATTTGGATGCCACAAATGAACCCATCAGCTTTGCCCAAGAGGAACTCGGGATGTGTTTCTTGGAGTCCATTTTTGGATGCTATCGACCTCCTCAGTCTTTAGTAGGCCCCGAGGTCCTTTCTGAAATGACGCTCGTCGCAGAGGAACAAGCCCAAACTGTCTCACACCAAGCCGAAATTCCTCCGCAACCAACTGCCCCCAAGGACTCGGAAAATGATATATGGACATTGTATTACGACGGTTCCAAGAATCTCGATGGTTCTGGCGCTGGCTGCGTTTTGCTTGATCCGCATAAGAAAAAATTCTTAGTCTCTTGTCGACTCGAGTTCCAATGCACTAACAACACTGCCGAGTATGAAGCTTTGATCCTTGGGCTTAAAAAGGCGCTGGATTTGAAGGTAAAATGCTTACGGGTCATTGGAGACTCCGAGATTATCACTCGGCAGGTACGCAATACTATTCACTATTTGTCTCCACATTTGAAGGCGTATCAGCAAGAGGTATGGCGATTAATTTCTGCTTTTGACGCTTTTGGAATTAAATCTGTTCTAAGAATGCATAACGCAGCGGCGGATACTCTAGCTAATGCTGCCGCCAGGTTTACCCCTTTGAGGGACGGTTTTTCTATTGAAGTTATGTACAAACCCTCCGTGCCAGAAAATATCACTAATCTGCGTGTTTTTGATGATGATCAACAGGTGCTGGAATTTATGTGCAACTCGGAGATATTCAAAGACGCTGCTATAGATGAAGATGAGCACGAACAAGCTATGCAAAAGGAGTACGAGCAAGTCAAAGGAAACCCCATGCCTAAAGGGGTGGTATCACTGGAAAAGCTTTTCGATCTGCAAAATCGGTTCCGTGGGCCCCCAAATGAAAAAGTACAGAGCTCTATTTTAGCTCATCGACAAGTGAATTTGGGATCAGAGGATAATCCTAAATTCGTCAACCTCGGGAAGGACTGCACCCCCCAAGAGGCCCAGGATTTCACTCAGCTATTTCGCAAGTATCGTGACGTGTTCGCTTGGACATATGAGGACTTACGCACATACGATACTCGAATCATACAACATGTGATACCCATCAAAGAAAATGTAAAACCTTTCCAACAAAAGCTCAGGAAAGTACACCCTACGATGGAACCATTGATTTTGAAGGAACTCAAAAAACTTTTAGATGCACGCATTATCTTTAAAGTTCGCCATTCCACATGGGTGTCCAATTTGGTTCCGGTACGGAAGAAGTCAGGTGAAATTCGCTTATGCGTAGATTTCCGAAACTTAAACCGGGCCTCGAATAAAGATAATTACCCGGTACCCCCTATGGAGAAAATATTACAAGCAGTGTCCGGGTCAGAGATGTTCTCTCTATTGGACGGATTCTCTGGTTACAATCAGGTACTGGTGGCTGAACCAGATAGGTTAAAGACTACCTTTCGGACTAAGTGGGGAACTTTCGCTTACAGGCGCATGCCTTTTGGATTAATCAACGCAGGAGCAACATTCCAAAGAGCTATGGATATAGCATTCAGGGGTCTGATAGGCCAAAGTGTGGTAGTCTACTTGGATGATGTTACGGTATTCTCTAAACGCCAGGGGGATCATTTGCGTCACCTCAGACAGATCTTCGAAAGGTGCAGAAAATACGGTATCTCGCTCAACCCAAAGAAGAGCGTTTTTGCCGTAGCAGAGGGAAATCTACTGGGTCACATCATAACTAAACAAGGCATTGTCGTCGATCCAGAACGTGCGAAAGCCATTGCTCAGATTCCTCCCCCCAGCAGTAAGAAAGCAATGCAGTCCTTCTTAGGAAAGATCAATTTTGTACGTAAATTTATATCAGATTTCGCCCAGATAGTTAAGCCACTGCAGGGAATGATAAAGAAAAATGCTACCTTCAAATGGAATCAGCCCGAAAAGGAAGCTTTCGACCAGATCAAGAAAGCTATAGCCGAAGCGCCTTCCCTCCAGAGCCCAGATTTCGACAGAGATTTCAGCTTGTATACGTCAGCTTCGGATTCGTCCTTGGCAGCCGTACTCACACAAAAGGACAGAAATAATGACGAGCGTCCCATTTCATTCATGAGCACCGGTCTGCAGGGAGCTGAATTAAATTATCCCAAAATCGAGAAACAGGCCTATGCGGTATATAAAGCAGTCAAACATTTCAGACCATACATTTTGAAAAACCATGTCACAGTTTACGTTCCCCACCCAGCTGTTCGCTCACTGTTCATGCAGCAGAAGCTGGGCGAGAGACGAGGGAACTGGGTTGCGTGTATGCAAGAATACGACTTAGAGTTTAAGCCAGCACGCACAGTTAAAGGACAAGGTTTATGCCAGATGGCTGCAGAGGCCGCAAGTTCCCAACAGGGTGAAGAAGATAATTGGGAACAAGAAATTGATATGTACCAAACTGACGTCTTGCCTCAGGAAAAGAACCCTTCTTGGTACTCGGATATTTCAGAATATTTAGCACATGGTACATTGGACCCCGCTCTAAATGCCCGGCAGAAACATGCAATCAGACTCAAGGCTGCGTCTTACCAGTTAATCCAAGGGAAGATTTTCAGGAAACATTCCGATGGGGTCATGTTACGCTGTTTGGAATATGATGAAGCTCAGAAAATCTTAACCGAGCTGCACGATGGACCAGCAGGAGGTCATTTCGCCGGAGATACCACTGCTCATAAAATTATGCGTGCGGGTTATTATTGGCCAACCCTTTTTAGAGATGCCCACGCATATGTCCGGAAATGCATTCAATGCCAGAAATTCGCAAGCCGAGAAGCGCGCCCCGCTGCCCCTTTGTTGTCAGTAGCAGTAGAAGAACCTTTTCAACAATGGGGTCTGGACGTCATTGGTGAGATCTTACCCCACTCTTCTAAGCAACACAGGTACATCCTGACAGCCACTGATTATTTCACCAGGTGGGTTGAAGCGGTACCATTACGCCAAGTCAACGACCAGGAGGTAATGCAATTTGTCATTCATTCCATCATTACCAGGTTTGGCGTTCCGACTTCCTTGGTTTTTGATAATGCAACATATTTTTCATCTTTTAAATTATATGATTTTGCTTTAGAAAATGGTATCGTTCTTAAACACTCTGCAAAATACTATCCCCAAGGAAATGGTCTAGCGGAATCAACAAATAAGAATCTGATTCGCATCATTAAAAAGACCCTTCTGTCTCACCAACGAAACTGGCATAATGCTCTCCAAAATGCACTTTGGGCTGATCGCGTCACCCCTAAGTCCTCAATAGGCACCTCACCATATTTTCTCGTGTATGGGAAAGAAGCTGTCCTCCCACCCAATTTGTCTCTTCCCGCTCTGCAGTTGTCTCAAGAGTGTCATGGTACCCCTTGCCCTACATTGCAAACCCGCATTGACACCCTGCTGAAACTAGAAGAGGAAAGGCAGAAAACCCGGGAGAAATTCGCCATCCACCAGAATCGGATCAAGAAATGGTTCGATAAAAAGTCTGCGGGTGATAAAAAATTTGAAGTAGGAGACCTAGTCCTAAAATGGGATAAAGCACACGAAGAAAAAGGAAAACATGCCAAATTTCAAGCATTATGGATAGGTCCCTTTCAGGTTAAAGAAAAGGTGGGTCCCCATACTTTCCGATTGCAAACTATGGAAGGAAAAGTCGAGGTCCTCCCGGTAAATGGGCATGACCTCAAACACTATTTTACTTGAATAGCCCTCAAAGGGCTGTTTTCCCCCCTGTATCATAAAAGTCGCATTTTGTTCTTATAAAAAAAAAAAAAAAAAAAAAAAAAACTCTTTCTCTAACTCTTCAAAGAAAACCTTGTCTAAGCTGCCCGCAACTGGCTCACTCCTTGAAGAGGTTCTATGCTGATGAAAGGCCCTTCCCGCAAAACACGGGGCAGTCGAAACTCGCTTGTAATGGGCACCTAAGGATAGTACACGGCCTTACTAGAGTCTTCAAGCATAAGGAACCACCTAGCGGCTTAAAGGGTGCAGGCAGAAAAGGTCTTGCATAGCAGCAACCGGATCGTGAGGGAACAGGGCTAACTCAAGAGAATTGCAGGTCATCTGGGAAAAACCCAAGTCCTCATATGAGACCAGGAGCAACCTCTCTGCAAGCAAAATAAGTCGGGATCCCTCATCCGCCCAGGCAAAATATGCCCATCTAAATAAGTGCTACAAGCACATTCTCAAATAAGTGCAATCGCACACAAATAAAGGGTAAAGGATTGAGAAAGGCTTCCTGCGCAGAGAGGTGTTGTAACGACTCCGCCGGGGTACTGACCAGGCTCGCTGGCAGCGGAGCAACGTTCACGACTCCTAGGCAGTGACTCCGCCGGAGCCGAGAGGTTCGCTGGCAGCGGAGCGACACCATGAGGACGAAATAATTGTACCGGACCCTGCAGTGGCCCAAGGTTTCCCCGACCCTCTCGATCCTGGAAGCGTGAGGAATTAAAATTCGGTTGATCTGCACCCAACAAGCCAAAAGGGCAGGCGACTATGCGGGGTGGCAAAGGAAGGAAGGTGTAAACTCTGAGGTAAAAGAACAAGCTGGTATTAGATCCCTCCCTCCTCCCTCATCGACCCTTCATCAGCAGAGACTCTGAATTCATCCAGTGAATCGCCATTTGTTGTAGCTCCTACAACACCCTCCAAAAATACATAAAATCATAACACACACTTCAAAAAATTTTGGAGCCCCCTTTGAAACTAAAGAAGGAAAAAAGCCAAGTAAAGTTTTAAAGGCAAGTCGCTAAGTCGCATATGCATTATTTGCGACCCATGCGACCTATGCGACTCTTCGACCCTAAGGTCGCCAGGTCGCAAGAGTCAGAATTTGATCAATTTGCGACCTTGCGACCTAGCGACCTTAAGGTCGCAAGGTCGCAAAGTCGCAAAATGAAGTTTTAAAGAAATTAGCGACTCAGCGACCTTTGCGACCCAGCGACCTTAAGGTCGCAAGGTCGCAAACTTACAACTTGCGACCTCATTAAGTACTCGCACGTGCGACCTTTTTATATAAGGTCGGGTCGCTAGGTCGCATTTGTAGCTCGCGGCGAAAACTGTGGAATTACTCTGACAGGTCGACTGGCGCGTTTTCTTCCGGGTGAATTTAGAGCAGACACGGTACCGGTCCTCTCCGACTCTAGCAATATGGCACCCCGGGTATCCCGAAGGAGAAGTAGGCAGGTGGTGGAGGAAGAGTCAGACACAGACATACAAACATCTCCTCCACCAATATACAGAGACACCCTTTGCACCTTCGCAAAGGAGGACAACCTTAGGTGGTATGAAGTATACCGCGAGTTCGCCATACCAGAAGAGGAGTTCCCAGAAGATCTCCCGGACCGTGAAGTATACCTGAAAGTCAAGAAGTCCAAATTGCACCTAGCAGGGTCACATCCCGCCATCTTTCCATGCCCAGAGATGTTGGACTGGATCATACAGAAGACGGATCCGAAGAACTTCGCAATCCGAGATAGTGCAGGAAAAGCTTTCGCAACATTGGAGAGTTCAAAAGCACAGGTCTACTACTCGCTACCCAAACCAGAGGTGAACTTCACCCCAAGATGGTTTTCTGCAAATGAAGTGCCGATGGTTGATACAATCAGAAAATGGTGGGCGGAACCAGATAAATTTAAAATCAAAAAGGACCAGGAGTACCCGGTGGCCAGTCTGAGGAAGGTATATAAGTTAGTGGCCGCCATGCTGTGCAGAGTGTACGGACGTTCAGACGCCACCACTTTCAACGGAACATGGGCAACCATTATGGAACACGTAACAGTACACGGCACTCGGTTCAATTGGGCTGGTATATTAATGGGCTCCATGCACACAAATTTGGCTTCAGCTTTAGCCCCAGATGAGGGAGCGCCATCAGAATTCTACATGGCTTCGTATCTATTAGATGTTGTCTGTGCCCAGATGCATGTTGAGGGATGGCCACATAACTGGGACCCCGAACAGACCCAGGCAATACACTTGCAGACCAGGGTATTCTGGGAATCCAGGTACAAGTCGGACATCGAACAAATCTCTCATATATTCATTCCCGCTCTCTACGGGAAACTATTTGGTCAAGACACCCCCTGCATGTCTTGGCGAGAAATGGAGACACTAGGTCAGGTGGCACACTGGTTCCCATTCGCCGAATTCACAATCATCCGAGTATTTGGCTCGTTTAAATCACCACATGCTCTACCTAAGTTTATTACCGATAAGGTGCTCATGCAGGAGGTATGTTTCCAGATGACCTCGGGCTTCTCTAACGTCCTTTCTAAAGGGAAGAAGAAACCTTGGCCCGCTCTACCTCTCACCATTGGTGCTTATACAGTCAAGGACTCAAGAGAAGTAGGGCGTGAAGGGGAAGAGGTGAAAAGTTATCACTTCAGAAATCTGGATTGCCGAACTTACGACCCAGTCAGGATAGTTCCTGAACATTGTAAAAGGGCCAATTTTAGATGGAGTTATCAGCATGTCGAGCGCCCGGCAGAGGACGAGAAAAGAAAATGGTATAACGCAAATAGGCATCTCGCTCCAGGAATCGACTCTGACCGAGAAGAAGAAGAGCACCAGAATTTAGGAGAAAGAAGCCAGAAGCTTGGAGGCTCTTCTTCCTCCAAAGATAAAAGAACACAGACCGGTACGGGGCCTGACACCGCAGATCAGCAAAGGGAAGCAGAAGCCCAAGCCAAGAAGGAAGAGGAAAAGAAAATGAAGGAGGATGAAGAGAAACGTAAGAAAGATACCAGGACAAAGCGGAAAAAGAAAAAGGAAGAGGAAAAGGAAAGACAGGAGAAGGAGGCTCAGGTGGCGGCAGAGCAAGCACTAAAGGAAGAACTCGACAAAGTCGATCGTCAAAAGAAGGCAGAACAAGCCGCCGCGGCAGAGCGAAAGAGAAAAGATGAAAAGGAAGCAGAGGCAGAAGCAGAACACAGGAAGAAAGAAGAACACGACAAGGCGGAAGCAGAACGCCGGCAAAAGGAGAAAGAAAAGGGTCAAACGCAGGATGAAGAGGATGAGCTAATAGATGACATTGACCTATCTCCCCTGGATATCCCTGCAGGTGGCGCGAAAAGTACCCTCAATGTTGATGACTTTCCCGGGGAGCAAGAAGAAGAAGTCTTCAACTTGACCAGATTGACATTTGACCAATTCTCTTTCAAGATACGGCAAGAGAAAAGGAAATCCTTAGCGCAAGGCCATCCCGCCATCTCTACGGTCGCCACCGGAAAGGACATAGTCCCAGACACAAGGACTAATCCTGTTATGATAGCGTCAGCAGGCACCGCTTTTGCCACGGCCACAGAGGAAAATGTCACTAGGATGAGCAGGGAAATTATTTCTTTACAGAACAGGCTAAAAGCGGCAGAGCAGGAAAAATCAAGGCTAGAAAATGAGATGCTGCAGCTTCAAGGTAGGCCCGCCCAAGTGAATGAGGTCCCACTGGCGGTCGGGAAAGAGTGTGATGTGTTGGAGATGACAATGAGACAAGTATACCAGGAAATGCTCATCCTGAAACAAACAGTGACCCCGTTAGCAGAGGCACGAGAGGAAACCAGGCAGAAACACGAACAGCTCGGGGAAGCCTCGGCAGCTTTGGACAAAATGATGAACTGGACAGCGCAGTATCAGCAAGCTCCCGAACATGTGCCTAGGAAGGATTGGAGTCATACGCAAGAAGCCAAAGTACAAATTCGGATGAGTATTTCCCCAATCCAAGAACAAGGCCCAGCCCAAAAGATCTCTGAATACCTTTATAACGTGCAACGGTCCTCCTCAGCCGCGTAACTAAGGTCGTAGCTCCTATGACATGCCGCATCAGGCTGTACATGTCACGCAGCATGTCTCTCCACATATGTAACAGTCTACCATCGGCCTGTATGTCTCTCATAGTAGCGGGCTTGATGCCTGCCTCAACAATAAATGCAGTGAGTTGGTCGCCCAACTCCATCTTGTATATGATATCAATCCTACCGCGCCTAGCAAAAGGCGGTACCAGCACACCAACAGGAGCAGGTCTCTCTGCACTGGCCTCCTGATGATCCTCGACATCTGGCATACCCTGATCGTCATCAGGATCCATACCTGGATCATGTGGTGGTGTCAGCATGTCCTCGCCATCAAAAGACCCAATGTCTACAAAATATATACAAGTACACAACGATAATTAGATAATTTCATTACACAATTTAATAAAAACAAGTTAAACAACATGTTAGAATAAATTAAAATAAAACAGTAATATTACCTCTATCATTCGACGACTCATCATCTGTGAAGAGGATGTTGGCACACCCTCGCCAATCCAAACCAGCATAAGGACAGGGGACCATAATGAAGGGATGCTCGTCAACACTGGCTAGCAACTCCAGTGCATCATGAAATATTCCCGCCGGAAACACAGTCTCGCCTCTCTTGGGCATCATCTGCCCCCACATGTGCATCTGTGCCTCGAACATCGGCCTACGAGGCTACCGAACAAAAGTAGGCCTCGTCTTTGGAAACCTCTCAAAAAATAAACAAAAAATCTCTGAAGCAAAAGGGAATTTGGCCCTCCCTTGTGCATGAGCATGACATCTATCTAAGGCTGTACATAAGTGCTGCAAAAAAATGGTAGACCACCTGACAAGTCGTGGCTCCTATACTAAAGAATCAACATAATATAGAAGCGAGCACCTAATGCGTTTCCAGTCACTAGTGTTGTGTGAAATGGTCGAAATCAGAAGTGAGAGGCACCTCACCTCCTTATTACCAAATGCACCAATACATAACTGACCTCCGGAGACTTGAAAATCTGAAGGAGATAGTATATCATGTGCTAATGTATCTCTAGGAGTAAACCAACTGACTCCTTGCTGCATAGCCAACTGGAACCTGTGGGAACGAGGGAAAATCCACCCATCTCCTTGATAGCCCTGTAATGAAATATATGTCCTCCTCAGTGGGCGTGTACCACTGGTTAGGACCAACCCGGAAAGCCTGTAGGTGGGCATTCCATTTGCAGATAAGATGTCTCAAAAACATACAATGGCCCTTTAGGGAAGTAGCTTCCTCATAGAACCTGAGGAGGCCTACCTGCCTTAGAATCCCTTGGGTAGCTTTGTAATAGGGCGAGGGTATGCATCTCTCTCCCTGTCTCGTGCCTCCCACAGGCGAACCATGTTATAATGGTCTGCCTGTTGCTGCTGTTTTTCCCCCTCTTCTCTCCTTTCACGTCTCTGAATGATTGACATATTAAATACAATTTTTTTATTAAATGAGACATGTAATTAGGAATATACATATATAATTTTTTTTGGAAAAAACAAAAACAAAACAGTTGATGCGCCACAGAAAACAGACATGCACCGATTCCGGTGCGTCTTTTTTTTTGTCGTGCACCGGCGGTGGTGCACCAAATGATATTCAACGCATCGGTGCACCTGAAAATTTTCAGCACATCATTGACTATGTACGGTGTCAAGAGTGCAGTGCGCTGACTAAACTCTACGCCCCAGGGTGTATAGTTCGATCAACGCACTGACCTCCTGACATTATTACATAGTCAACAATCCGGTCTTTTACCAGGCCGCACCGTTGACCCTGTCGAAATGCGAAATACGGTGCGCTGACAAAAATACCTGCCCCGGGGCAGATATTTAAGTCAACACACCGCATTGCCGCTAATCCACATGGTCAACGGTGTGGCCGGGTAATCGACCGCACCACACTTTTTTTTTAAATTTTAAAATAACACAGTGCGCCTTTCGGTACCGCCCCAGAACTAAGGCGGATACCATTAGCACCGGTTGTGGTGCGGCCTATAAATTTACAGGCAGCAACGCGAACCGATGCAAGCCGAACGGCTCGAACGCACCACACAATTTTTTTTTTCTTTTTTCTTTTAAATGGTTAATTTTAAGGTACTTTGAAATTATAATCTTCTAAAAGGCTTAATTATGGAAAAACAAGAAAAATACCTGTACATTTGGCCATCGAGGAGACATATTGGCGGTATAATTTGAAAAAGAAAATTTACCCACCGTTTTGAAAAATTCAAGCTGGAGATTCGTGGGCAATGCATAGCAGCAGTGCGTGCAATGGGAGCACCGATGTCAGGACGACTCAGACAAGGATAAATTGCACCGGTGCTTGAGAGGTCTGGAGCACTGAGAAAAGTGAAAAATGTGGTTTTTTGGCCGTAATTATTATTATTATTTTAATTTAACCTTGTTCCGGTGCGCAGGGTTTTATAGGCACACCGATGCGATTGCTTAAGACCGCACTGGGCGGTTTCTGTTTTGGCATGGGGTTTTATGACACACCAGTGCGATTGCTTAACACCGCATGGGGGTTTCTATTTTGGTGCGGGGTTTTATGACGCATCGGTGCGGAATATTTGTAAAGCACTAGTGCACTACAGTAAAAAGACGCACCGGGTGGGTGTGTATGGATCGCACGGTGTTCGGTGTGCTAATGTTTTGTGTGCACCAGTGCTTTCTCTTGTTGAACACACCGGTGCAATTTAAAATGATTAGCGCACTGGACGAAAAACATCCACAAAAACCTCCACCTGCCAGCCTCCTCTAGTAACCTCTGCTAGAAATGGATGTATGGGGTATTTTTATAAGGGGTTCCTCAAAAAAATCCGCTAGAGGGTCTTTTCCTTGTAGTGTGTATGCATCATGGGTGAATGGATCCATGTGAAAAAGAGTCCCCAAATTTGTAATCTTTGATGTGGGTGGACTTGAAAGCATGTCAACCAAATTTTTTGTGCTTCCCTTCTTATACTTGATCACCAAATGAAATTGTTGTAAAAACCCCATTCACATAATGCCTGGTATGCTGTAGCTTACTCTACGCTTGCCATTAATATAACAATTGGTGATATGTGTGAATTACTATCTACTTTCCCATTAGATAGTGCTTCCACTTCTTCACAACTTACACCATGGCATAAAGCTCCTTGTCGTAGGTAGGATAGTTAAGGACTGCCCCATGAAATATTTTAGAATGGTAGCATACAAGCCTTCCTCCATGCATAAGGACAAATCCCATAACATATCCACTTGCATCTATATCCACTTCAAAGGGTTGCCGCAATTTTGTTAATGCCAAAACTGGTGCTTGATTGATATTCTTATTTATTTCCTCAAAAGCCTTCTGCTAACATTTACCCAATGGAAACTCTTGCCACTTGCTGTTGTGGCATGGAGCAGTGCTGCTACCGCTAAAAACGAGGCTATGAATTTCCTCAGGTACTGTGCTTCCCCAATGAATCTCCTGACCTCATAAACATTGGTAGGCACCGACCATTTCATGATGCCTTCCATCTTGGAAGGATCTATCTTTAGCTCTCCTCCACCGATCACATACCCCATATACACCAAATGCTACTGTGCAAATTCACACTTCTTGAGATTTTCTAGTAACTGGTGCTTCTTCAATGTTTCCATCATCTGCGTCAAATGTGAAATATGCTCCTCCTAGGTAGCACTATATACCGATGTATCATCCAAATAGAAAATAAAAAATGAATCTATAAAAGGGTGCAGTACATCATTCACAACTCTCATAAATATAGCTGGTGCATTACATAGACCAAATTAATGGCATGAATAACCACTCATGCAAACCTTGCATAGTTTTGAAGGCAATCTTCTAGGTGTCTTCTTATTTGACTCAAACCTGGTGATATCTAGACTTAAATTCTAGCTTGGTGAAGTATTTTGCTTGTTGTAGCTCATCCAACAAATCATCTATCCTGGGCAGGGGGTAGATGCTCTTGAGCGTGATTTTGTTCAATGCCCTGTAATCTATACAGATCTGCCAAGTCCCATCCTTCTTTGACACAATGATGATGGGTGACCCACATGGTGATGTAATTAGTCGAATGACGCCCTGTTACAACAGTTGTTGCAACTGTTTCTTCACCTCACTTTCTTATATAATAGATTGCATGTACAATGCAATATTTGGCAATGGGAAGTCTGAAAATAGTTGGATCTTATGCTCCACTTCTCTCTTAGGCGATAACCATTTTGGCTCTCGGAACACATCCTTGTATTCCGGTAACAACTCCTCCAATTGTTGTTTTTGTTTCTTAGTACACCCCTCTAGGGCCGCCTTACCTCTTATTGACTCCTTTGCAGACCGAATTTCTCTTTAAAACAATAAAACATACTTCTTACTAGAACTGATCAATTTCTTGGCTTGGTTGGCACTTACTAGTGAAATTTTCTTCTTTACTTTGTGCGCATTGATGATGAACGATTTTCCATCCGTGACGAGCCAATATTGGTTAGATCTCATCATGAATTTTGCATCACATATGTACATGTATGGAATCCCAAACACAACTCCATCGACATCGAGGGGAACCACATCTAGATCTATTTTATCAATAAAATCAACACTTATAGAAAATATAATTTTACACTGTTTTGTTACCTTCAACTCTACATCCTTATTTTCCCATCCCAATGGATATGTGTTTGGATGATCATGAACTTCCATCCCCAACTTCTTGACCAACTCTACTGCAATTATATTCGCCTACGATCCTTAGTCAAATAGAGCATCAATATTTTTATTCTTGACCAATATCTTTATATGGAAGAGTTTGGTTGTTTCTTTCTCTTCCTATTGCTGAAGGCTACTCAGATTCACCTCCTTTTGTACATTCCTACAAACGATCTTCTCATTTGCATCTGAGCTGATTTCATCTTGGTTGCTCGAATAATCGGCCATGGTATTCTTCTTCTTGTTATCTTTATTCTTGTTCTTTTGGTTTAGCTCTAGATGCAACTTCCAACATTTTACCTCGATATGGCCATTGTTATTGCAGTGGTTGCTAGGATATTTTCATTGGTCTATTGTGGAGGCCGTATTCTTACCTTTTTCCCATTTTTTCTTTTTGTTCCCCTCCTTAGAGGCGTCTTGTTTCTCCTTTTTCTTTAGTCCACTTGATTGTGCTCTTCAGGCATGTGTTCTCCATTATTCCTGTACACAAGTCTAGTACACCAATTTAGGCTTGAACAACATCACTTGCTCACATAGATGGTGGTGAAGACCCCCCAAATACTTGAGGACTACATCTGGGTTATTTGGTGAGATACCCAACATTATGTCCATCTTCCTAAGTTTTATGGTGTGCTCCAGCACGCTTTGGCTCGAATTTTGCCTGAAGTAATGCCACCAGATCCACTGGTCCTCCATGTACCCAATGGGATAAAATTGTGACTTAATGAGAGTTTTGAAATATTTCCACTTAGTCAATGACGGTTATCCCTCCAACCTCACGGTTTCTATGTGGCTCTCCCACCAAGTCAGTGCATGTCCCTCCAATTTCAGTCTTGCAAATGAGATTTTATGTTCTTCTTCAATATGATGGACACGAAAATAAACTTCAAGTTGTTGCAACCAATGGTTCAACTTCAAAGCATCGATCTCATCGTGGTACAACTTGATATCAGATTTTACTTCCATTTTAAATAGGTACTATGATTGGTTCACAACACTCGAACTGGGTTGATCTTTTTTGGGCTCTTTCTTCGATTGGTTCTCCATTTCTCCTTGATCTTCTAATCCTCGTTCTGATTTTTCCTCTGTATTCGAACCCCCATCTTCTCACAGTATCCCTATCTTTCTATTGAAGGTTTCCATGAGTAAGTTTACATTGTGGTTGATATCTGCAACTTTTTGTTCCAGCTGTGTAAACCTCACCTTTGCAAGATCACAAGGTTTGTTTACAGTTTCGTTGCCCATGATTAGGATTATATGATTTTCGGCCCCGCCGATCTAGATCCTTGCAATCTCCACAAAATACCCAAAGAAAATTTCTCTGATACCAAATGATCTGTACATTTCCATGGATATTCCACTAGATAGTTTGTCACTACAAATATGATAATAATATATTAAAATATTGAAATTTTACACTATTACAGTTTTATTAAAATTTTAGATTTGTAGATTTAATTTTACTTAATGCATGCATGAGAATTTAAATTATGTAGAAAAGTAGAGAACGGAAAAATAATCTCTCTCACACACATAAGACACAAGATATGCTCTCTGGGAAACCTTTTCAGGAGAAATCGAGTTGGAAGATGAGGTTGCTTCACTCTCTTTCTCTGTATGGAAATATGGATGTAGGTAAAAAGAAATGATTCCTATGGCCCGTGGGCTGCTACAGTGCACAAATCCTATCTGTTTTCTCTACCTCTTATCTCTCCTGGCTATCTTTATTGATCTACGGAACAAAATGATCTCAAAGGAATGGAATGCCTCTTCCTCCTAGTGGCTCAGTTATAACACAACCCGATAGCCTACTAGTGGTTAATTTTGACTACATCAAATATTAACTAGAGTTACAATATAGACTCTTCTAGAGTATTTTACATCATAATCACATGACTATCCCCTTTTCCATGAATAATTGGGGCTGGCGCGACATCCTCCCGAACTATAGGTGTGAAAACATGAAGGCCAACTTCTGAGTGGCATAAATGTTTTATATGAACTTTGATTAGTGCGCTTCTTGCATTGCTGGAAAGATCTACGTGTGTAGAATGGCATAAAATGATGTGAAACTAAATAGACAAAGTTTTACCCACAAAAATGTCATTTCATGCCTCAAAACGCTCTTGAAAGGTTTTCCAAATCGCGTCCCGTCGGTAAAAACGGTCTCGTGAGTTGATTACTCCACTTTTTCCACTCCAATGCATCGAGATGGATGAAAAACAAATATAATGATCCAATATAGATCAGTGTGTTGATCCATCCTTGGGTTTATGTTTATATTTCTTATCAAACATCGATCCCCCCACATCAATCACCTTCTTTGAACCCTGCGTTTGATTTCACATTCCTCTCATTCATTTGTGTCTAAGTCTAAAAGGTAGTGGGTTTGGGCCCTGATGGGATCAACATTTCTCAATATTGGAGGTGAGATGGAACAAATGCTTTTATTGGTGGCATATTTATAGATGGAGCAAAAGTAGTCTGCTCACCTTTAGAAACTTGTGATGGATATAAAACATTTGGAGATGATACTGGCTGGTAAGCTATAGGAGTAAAATAGTTTTGGAAGGAAGTTTGTTGTTGTGGTGCTGGTTGGTAGCTTGTTGTGTATTGGTATTAATAGTCAACTGATAATTATTAGTGTATGACTCATTATGTAAAACCTAATTCATGTTCTCGTGATGTTTCACTAAATTGATCATGAAAAGAATGATTATTTTTCCTTAGAAAAGGTATTAGATCCAAGGTTGATTTTTCAATATTATAAGTTCCATTCTCATCACCTTTTATCTACTTAAGAGATCTTGCTATCTAGGTCTCAAATTAGAGAATAGGGAATAGATTGAAGATGAATTTCCTCATCTCCATCGTTGGAGTAGTACTCATTGGCAAGGATAACTACCATGAATGGTCCATAAAAGATCAGGCACACCCTTATCTTGAATAACCCATGGAAATTTGTCTGTAAAGGAGAGGGTGACAATACACCTACTAGGATTACATCAGATAAAGAGCTAGCCACTAGGGAGAATAAGCATCACAATTATTATGCACTTATTTCTAATTGTATAAGTGAAGAGGAAAGTCATCATATTATTCCAATTACAAATGCTTATGATGCATGAAATAAGTTGAAATATTTATTTGACTCACGCTTAGAATTGGAAGTAGTTTAGTTGACGATCAAGTTATTAAACCTGGATTTGAAGGATGGTAACCCCCTGGCCCTAGCCTCATAAATTAGAGCTACCATGCATGATGTGGAAGCCAATGGAATTAAAATGGATATCCCTCTCATATCCTTTGTCAATGCCCTCTATCCTACATATTCTCACTATCTTGAATCCATACAAGCTAGTTGCCAACTCAAAGATATTAAATTTGACACCCTTTTGGAGAAGGTTGTAGGTCAGGAAAAAAATTATGGGAAGATGAAGAAAAATTCTCGGTCCCTTGAAGAAGTTGTTCGCCTTGCATAGAAATAGAAGAATCAATCACAAGATTCTTCTAGAGGAAGAGGCGGTAGAATAAGACGTGGAAGGAATAACAACAGAGGCATTGGGGGTAAATATCATCAAGGAGGAAAACTTGATCTGCACTATGTTCACTGTAATAGAGATGGACATGATGCATCCACATGCAAAATCCCTTGGGAAAGAATCAAGAAAAAACACAAAGAAGAAAAGGTCAAAAACCAGATCCAACAAAAGGTAAAGCACCCGAACCTGCTCGTTATACTGTTTCCCATTGCAATATTGGAGTACCTGAAGATCAATTTAATACTTAATTTGCTTCTTAGAAAGATTCATGGTTGCTTGATACAGGTGCAACCTACCACGCAACCTTTTGAAAATAATTATTTGAAGACATGAGTGACAACGTAGATTAAGCAATATACTTTACATACAAGTCAGGTCTCAAGCCATCTAGACATGACACCATCAAGATTAAACTGCCTAGACTTCCTAACTTTATTTTGCATCATGTACTATATACCTTCTAGAGTTGTAGAGAAAATTTTTGTACCTTACTCACATTCTCCAGCAAGGACACTCCATTTATATTTTTGATGGAAAATTTGAGATCAGAAAAAAATTATACAACATAATTTCCATGATTGGAATATAGGAGGAAATATTGTCGAAACTACAAGGAACATCTGCTCATGTAGAAAACTTTGAATACAATTCCCAGTACAATGAAGGTAAATTTCCATCCAGTCTTCTATGGCATGCATGGTTTAAACATCTTAAAAATGACAACCTTTGTTTGTTGAAAATAAATGGCGTTTATAGTTTTCCAACTATTACAAGTAAATTGAAGCAATGTGGTGCTTATATCATAGGAAATCATAACATACAACCATTTCATGATTCTTCTTCTAGAGAATGTAGAAAGACTGCACTGATTCATTTTGATTTGTGTGGCCCTATGCCTATTCCTTCTGCAAATGAAAATAAATATATGAATCCTTTTATTGATGATTACACCATAATATGTTGGGTATACCTATTGAAAAGTAAGTCATAATATTTTGAACCTTTCATGCATGTATTGAAAATGACGTACAATCACATATTGGATATCTTCATTATGATAATGAAAAAAAATATACTTGTAATGAATTTGAAAAATATCTTCACCAAGATGGGATTCAACATCAAACAACTATACCATACAATCCTAAAAAAAATGGTGTAGCTAAAAGAAAGAGCAATATTATCTTACATATGGTTTTCTCAATGATGTTTAAAAAAAATGTAAAGCTGATGTTTTGGGATGATGTAGTTATATGTTTAGTATATATAAAAAACATATGTCCATCTCATGCTCTAAAAAATGGGACTCCTTATGAAATGTGTCATGGTCGCATTCCTTCGGTAAGGCATCTTAGGATCTTTGGTTCCACCTACTATGCCTTGATTCCCAAGGAACAAGGAAACAAAATTGTTGCAAGGAGTTGAAAGAGTAACTTCTTAGGGTACTCATATACCACCAAAGCATATTGTCTCTATGATGAGGCAAATATGAAGTTTATATTGTCTAGAGATGTGGTTTTTCTTAAATATTTCAAGACTGACAATATTGTTGAACGCCAACTTGATTGTTTGGAAAAATTCATTTATGCAAAAAATGATCATGAATTTGATAATGATATTCCACATATTGAAAGCGGGATCCCTATCTTGGATCAATATATGGAATGTCATTCTAAAGCAATCTCCCCCCCTCGTGAATTTCCAACCACTTCTTTAGATCAGAAAGACGCTTTGAGTGACATGATTGAGAGGATTATAAGGCTAAATCTTGATGCATCCCTATCTCAATCAATAGAGTAGGATATACCATCTCAGAAAGCTCCTCCAAAATGACTCATTAAACCACTTGAAAGTGTTCATCCCAGTGAGGTTGGAAAGATAGGAACTAGAAGTTCCACCTGAAAAAATGAAGGTGATGTAGATGATTTAGATTCAGTTGACGATATGGATGTTTCTTATGATTGTGAATTAAATTTGTTTACTAAATTGAACCAAATTCATTTAAATAAGATATTTCTCATGATGAATGGAAAGAAGAAATGTAGGAGTATGTTTCTCTCATAAAGAATGGAACATGGAAGCTGGTGAAATTCAAGAACATGTATAAATCAGATGGCTCACTTGATAAGCACAAAGAAAGGCTCATGGACAAATTATTTGCATAAAAATGAGGTGTTGATTATGAATAAACCTTTCCCCCCAAACCAAAATGGGCCACCATCCAGACTCTCTTTTTCTTGACAACTCAGAATTGATGGAAAGTCCATCAAATTGATGTAAAGACTACTTTATTGAATGGAGACATGAAATAAAATGTTTTTACATCTCAACTAGAAGGTTTTATTGTGTAGGGATAAGAAAAAAAAAAGTATGAAAACTCATCAATTCCTTTTATGGCCCAAAACAAGCACCACAAGCCTAGTATGCAAAATTGTCTGAGCATCTTCTGAAATCAAATTTCAAACACTTTAAGCTTGATGATGAAAATTTATTTGTCAAAAAATTTGGAAAAATGGTTGTCTATCTTGTGGTATATGTAGATGATTTGTTAACAAAAGGGAACAATGAAAACTATTTTGAATCCATTGAGAAAGAATTGAAGAAAGGATTTACGATGACATATTTAGGACACCTTCATTACTATTTGGGCATTGAAGTGAACAAACATCCAAGATATATATTCCTCTCTCAAGAGAATTGCATTGAAGAATTGTTGAACAAGTTTGGCAGGGCTAAATACAATCCTTTGTCCAGTCCAATGGAAAAAAATCTAAAGCTCATGTCTAAATAAGGAAATGAATTTGAGGATGCAAATAAATATAAATATCTTGTGGGAAGTATTATCTACCTCACTTCTACTAGACCAAATATTTCATTTTTTTTTGGAATCCTTTCCAGGTTTATGCAAAATCCTTGTGAGGGACATTGGTCTATTGCAAAAAGAGTTCTAAAGTACTTGAAAGGAACTCCAGGTTTTGGAATCAATATTCATAGGTGGATAACTTCACCTTGATTGGATATTTTGATTTAGACTTTGATGGAGATAAGGAAAATGGAGTGTCTACTTCAGGCTATGTTACGAGTCTTGGATTAGTAGCTGTCTCCCGGAGGTCATAAATACAACCAGTTCCAACAGATTCCAAAACATAGGTAGAGTATGTGGTAACTGTAGAAGCAACCAAGGAGATTGTGTGGCTCAAGAAAATTCTTGAAGATTTGTAGGAGAAACAAGTGAACTCTACTCGTCTTCTGATTGACAATACTTTTGCAATTAAATTGGCCAAGAATCCGAAATTCCATTGAACTAAATATATCAACACAAAGTATCATTTGATTTGAAATCATGTAGATTCCAAGACTATTCATCTACAAAATTGTTCCACAAATGAGAAAATTGCCGACATTTTCCCCAAAGCACTTAGAAGAGAAAATTTTGAAAGATTCATATGATTCTTGGACTCACAAACACCCCTTCAGATTAGTGGAGGAATGTTAGGCACCTCATCCTTAGGGATTTGGTGAAATATGTAAATAGAGTAAATAAGGTAACTTTAATAGTTAGAAACAACCCTGGAATTGGAATCCCAAAGGTCACCACTCTGATATATATAATGATGTTCATATTAATTAAATACACATTGGGAGTTCTGCTATGACTGAAATGTATCTTAGCCACTTTTGCTACAAATTTTCTTTTATTTCTTCAATTCATTTCACAACCTAACTCCTTCTATATTAACTTCTAACATTTTTCTAGATTTATTATTTATCTTTGAAATTTGGATTTTTTTCTCCATTATGTTGGATTCGTAACACTTTTCTCCTTATGGAAAATTTATCCTCATCTCAATCCTCATTTTTGTAAGGCCAAGTGAATTCCACTTCCTTGTAATATGACTCTACCAAAGACTTAGGTTCCTTCCTACTAATTATTCCTTCTTCAAACTTGTATTCTTGAATGGCATAGGATTCCATCTTAGCAAAATTGGAATTACCAAGACTATACATTCTGATAAAAAGTGGATAAAAATGACAACGCTTTTTGTGAGCTTGAATTAAAATAACATTAACACAATTGAGAGTGGTATGATGGGTGATTTCCCTTATGACCAAACTTTATGATGAACTGTGAGTAAGTGAGGTGGCTTAGTTGCGCCATATTTTGATATAACTACAATGCTCATCCACATACCAACTTCCTATATCATTTAATAAAACCATTGTTCCCTTGTTATTCTAGCTGATTCCTTGAAAAATATAAGTTCACATAATTATGAAAAGGAATAACCATAATTTTGGGTGAAATTTCTATTTGTGGTTGTACAGGAGCTTATAGTAAACCTATAATAGAGGCTTGACAGAAATCCAACACCATATTATTCCCCTAAATTCATTGCCTATGAAAATACTATCCTTTGATTGGGAAGACTTGCAAACTTCAAATGGAAAATCAAGTTTAGAGAGCTTGAAATTTGATAAAGATTACAATAAATTATGGGATAAAATGTAAACCCCATTGAATATCACAAAGTAAATAAAACAACCATACAAGTATTCACAGAGCCTTACATTCACACCAACTAGATTTATTTCATATGCAGTTAGGTAAGAAGCTTGGTGACTAAAAACTTATGTGAATGAAATCAATATATGAAACCACTCCAATGACACATTAGAAGGATTTATTTATTTGTTTATTCGATACAATTTTATGGACGATATGATATTAAATCAAGCCATGAAACATACAAATTATTTAAAATGGAGGGTATTCAATTTTTATTTTTATTTTAAATTGGGCGAGTTCTCGACATTTGGTGATAGGTTTTCCCATTGTTTAGAAAAAAGTCCTCAACAAGTGGTTAAACTTATTCGGCGAAGCTAAGAAATATTTGTTATTGGAAATATAACCATGAAGTGATTCCAAATGATTTTATTTCGAATCCAATGTGTTGTATCTACAATTGTATGAATCACTAATTTCCTTTTGGTGAAATTTCAAAACTTAATTCCAGAGTTGTATCACTTTATAATCTAATTGAAGGGTCTATTAGCTTGAAATTAACTTCTTTGCATCATAATCCAATACTTCAGGTGAAATTCATAATTAGAGAGTTTATGAAGGTAGGGTTACATATTTCTATAGACCAATTATTTTAAATCCTTGTGGTGTTACTCCATTACCCATCATCATCCATAGCCCTAGTGGAATCACCTTGGTACCACAAACCTTGTCCCACTATAGATGAGAATTTATAACCCCAATAGAGATATCTACATGTCGCAAAAACAAACCAAGTTCGTTTCGTGATCTTCTACCCCACTGCACCTCCTGCCCCCCTCCCCCCATAAACACATAAAGATTGATTATGGAAAGGGGAAATCATAAGGTAATTAAAATTGGGTGGGGATGAAACATGTTTTTAAGGAAGGATTATCCATGCATAAGTGAAGTGATAAATATATCCCTTTAAGTATTTAAATTTCATTATACGACCAATCACCTTACACATGGTAGCTTATCTTGTTGTGAATGGATGGAATCCTTCGATAGGATGGAAATTTCCTATTAGCTAAAGTTTCATAATTTCAAAAGTTCACACCTTGAAAAATTTTCAATTCCACCACCATTTTGAGATACTTTAATAGAAGTCAATAATAATTTATCAATAACTCTCTTATTTTAGTGATTTAAAAAAAATATCTAGAAAATTTATTAAGCTTAACTAGATATACCTAAAATTCATGAAGCTCAAGAATAACCATATCCCAATAATTGAAAAAATAATCATCAAAGAATGTAAGATATTTTTTTAAGAAGTTCTCAAAACTAAAATTCAAAGCAACTAGAAACTCAAAGATAATGCACCAATAGTCAAATAAAAGATAATTGAAAACTTGATATGGAGTTTCCTAAAAAGAAAGAAAATAAACTATTGAAATCAAGAAACAACTTATTATGTAAAAGCTAATTACCTCGAGAGTAACTAATTGAAGTACCACTTCAAAAATTTTCCATTGGCAATGAAATCTTACGGTTCTCTCCATATTTTGCAATCTGTATGTGCCAAGGCCAATTTTTTATACAATTTAAAATGATCCCGACCAAAGTTGTTGAAATTTAGTTTGTTTTTCTTTAAGATCAATTAGCTTATCCCATTTCAACACCAAATATCCGACTCAAATAATTTTATGTCTAGATGAATGCTTGTCAAACCATTATTTAATAATATGCTAATGCGTATTAAACTTGTTTATCTTTCTCTCTTCTTAATGTAGTTTCAACAATATATCAATTGACATCGAATTAACACTGAATTTGTCATTTGGAAAATTGAGAAAGTTGTAAGGAGGGTAACAATATATTTGAAGGGAGAATGGATTCTTATTGTCGATAAAAAAGAAAGGAGAACATCTCAAATCAGCCTTTGATATTACTATATTCTCCGATGGGGCATTAGATAGTACATCAAGCTAGTTTATGTGATGGTTAATAACAATTCTCTTAAGAATTTTCATTATTTTTCTGTTTTTGGATTAAACCACACTCCTTCGGAATAATAATTAGCAACATATTATACAATTACCTTTTTTTCCAAATTAATCTTAGTCAATTTCAATGAAGAGAAATATGTAGCATTATAAATAACTAGCATATAAGGGATAACAAATTTGGTTGTTATATGTTCTTCTACAAATTGAATTATAATATTTTTGTTTACATGGGTAAATGACAAAACCTTAGCCCACTTGGTGAAGTAATCAACAACAATCATAATATACTTAATTTGTTAAAAGGATTTGGGATCAATGTCTCTAATACTGTTCAATTCCTATTGGTAAAAAGGTTCTTCAATGATTACTAGTTGCAATGGAATAACAAATTTCTTCTATCCTAGCACATAGTTGGCAAATTTTACATTTATGTACATATGAGTGCGCTCTTGAATATCACAGGCCACTAGTAGCCAACTATGAGTATTTTATGGGTAGTAGTATCACCTAAGAATGTCCACTGGTTGGTCCATCATGTATATATTTTATAACTCATTTAGCATCAACTTTTTCAAGGCATTTGAGTTGTACTCCATCATAATTTTTGTGGAGAATGATACCACCAATAAGCTTATATTAGGAAGATTTTCCTCTAAAAGTTATTTTCTTTCTTGAATCCAAGTAACTAGGACATGATCCATATCATAGATATGTAGGATTTTAAACACAAGCTCAAGATATATGTTTGAAAAAAATACTAGATCAACAACTGCAAAACAAGAGAGGAGAGAGAAAAATTGCTCAGAAAATTGACTAACTAACCAAAGAGTCGATTTGAATTACATAAGAGAGATGAGATGAAAATATCATATATTAGTATTTCTAAGCATGAATAAAATATATAGACTCTCTAGGAGGAAGAACTAGTTCAAATTAGGCTGGGATTCCATTCTGCATGCACTTAGATAACTAGAGTAGTTTCCTAGAATTAACTAAAAGGTCAAAATTGGAGTTGGAGACGTTTAATTTAAAAATTATCTAATAAAAGAGTTAACTAAAAGCAAGTAGAGTTGGAATTAATTTTAATTGATATAATAACTATTACATGGAATCAATATGCATGCAAACTCCAAAAAATGAATTGAAAGTCAATAGAAAAGCTAGTAGGTTGGATAAGGTAGTTTCCAAAATTAAGAGAGGGAATTCATATTAGGGGCCTTAAGGATGCAACGATGGAGAGGAAATTACTATGTCAGCCCAATCATCACCACATGTCATCCTAGGTATCATATCTTGCTAAAAATAGTTTTACTAAAAATAGAAAATGCTATTATAGGAAATTATCCCAAATTGTAGGGAATGTCTAGTAGTGAAAGAAACATGGTTATTTGTGCCCGTAACTATGTATAGAAGATGGTCGAATGATGGCCCACGTCTAGGTCTTGATGAACTATTGAGTACAATGTACCCCAACAAGATAATGTTTCAAATCACAATACCATGAATTAGACATACTAGGGATATGCTAAACATCATTTATATACATAAAAATATTATTTTCCCATCTTGCTTCATCATTATCAACCTAGTGTTCCACTTAAAATACCAACTTGCAAATTCCTTGGCATTGAACCATGATGGTTTGTTTGAATTCTAAATCACACTCCTTAATATGGGTCTTCTAAATTTATATTCTTCCACCAAGTTTTTTTTTTCTTAAAAAAGGGAAGCTAATAGTTGAGTGTGACACCATTATGATGGTGGTTCTTTTCAAAATGTAAGACTTGAAATACTTTACTACTTTAAATACAACACTTGTTTGCTGATTGATTGGCAATTCAACTCAATGCCTAGTAAACCTGTGATCATGAATAAAATGGGGAATCCACTCCCTTCCTCATCATATCACCATTTTCAAGGTTCCTCTTCAAGATATTAAACCATGATGTAATTTTTGAATCTTTCTCAATTACAAAATTCAACATCAACATTCAAACTTCCCTTATAAGTCAAGTCCACTTGCAATATTCAATTGCACAATATCCATCTTTAACTATGACTTTTCCAAAATTACCATGTCACATACCCATCAACTACTCTTCTAAATATTTTTGTAAGTACTCTAAATTCAAAATTCCATTTCATTTATAAAGCTTCTAAACAATTGCTAAAAATAAGGGAGACCATAAAAAATTGATAACCACAACTTCAATAATCCACGAGGCCTTCACTTAGTGAACCTTTGAGATAGCACCTATGTTCATGGATATTAAAAAATACCTCTAATTTCACTAGATATATATAAGTATATCGTAATTTCCTTTTCTAAAATCCCCCTCCTAATATATTATTCCTATTATTTAAAAATAAAAAAAAATGAAAAAAAAAAGAAAAGAAGAAGAAGAAAGAAAAGAAAGAAGAAAAAGAAGAAGAATGAATGAATGAATGATATTTTAACATCCATGAGACTAAAAATAGTCTATAGGACTACCAACCTCCTTGTTTTTTGCCTTTTGCAATTCAATCCTTTTCTTACTAAAATTGATGATGAGCTGACCCAATCTTCTAATAGTTCCTTCACTGAAAAGGTAATGCCACGGAATTGATGCTAACATACTGCCATAATTGTCCCTAATGTCCTGGAAAGCATCACATTCCAAAATGAAATGCTTTTCCGATTCCATTGCCCCAGAAGTGAAAAAAGTACACACTCATTCTTCCCAAGCTTCTTTAGGTCTCTTCCACCGCCGCGTTTCACACCGAAGTTGATGTGAGCTAGTTCTTAATTGAGTAATAAGAATCTTTGCTCTCCATGGAATGCTAGTGCCAATGTACTCGTTTTGTTGGAGATCACAAGTGGGTTTGAATTCTTGAACATGGTACTTCTTCTTTATACCAAACTCTTTTCCCCATATACGCTTATAGAACTTCTTCATAACAAAATTATTTAACTCCTTGCTATTTGTGGGACATGCATTGAGGTAAATATTCCATTTTTGCATCCATTTGTTGTTTTATCTCATCCATGATTTCTTTCTTTCACTCATGCCTTCATTGAAGATAACTTTCAGCCATCTACCTCCTCCCATTAGCTCAATTCTTTTTAGATACCTTATAAGACACACCATAGCAATTTCTTCGATGGGAGAAGCTCCTATTTCACTCAACATTATCTCATAAGGAACCAAAATTTTTATTTTGAACTTTCTCATGATCAAGCGTTTTTGGATTTTCTTAATTTGTTTCCATTATGAAACAGGGATGCTGCTAGCCCACAATTCACACCCAAATAATATCACTAGACATACTAGGAGTCCAAAAATCACTTTAATCATTTTCCAATCCCATAACTCTGCCTCTCTACATCTGTTTTGAAGTGCATATAATGCTTTCCACCCTCCTAAAATTATCTTCTTTCTGCAATCCTCCCAATTAAGCTTGTTATTGAAATCTATCCCGAGGTACTTGTATTCATTTACTTCTTCAAGAATGTTGCCTTCAAAGAAGAACACATGTTGAATTTTATTCCTTTCATTAGAGAAAATCATTATTTTGGTCTTACTAGTATTGACTTGCATCTCCACCGCTTTACAAAAATGCTCAAGGGAATATAGGTGCATCTACAATCCATGGTCCGAATTAGCAACCAGTACAAAATCATCAACATATAGAAGAAGCTTTATCACAAACTCCCCCAACCAAAAACCATCCCAACCTTGCAGATTTAGCCACTCTTCCAATTTGTTAATATATAAACCAAAAATGGTAGGGGATAAAGGGCGACCTTGCTTGACACCAATGCCACTTCTAAAACTTTTTGAAATGCCTGCTGGAGTTCTAATTTTGAATTTCACCTCTTCATAAAGCCTATGGAAAACAACTCTATATTGCAAAGGAATTTCAAGTTCTTCAATTCTATGCCACAACTTATCTCTAGGGACCATGTTAAATGCCTTTTTGAAGTCAATAGAGAAGATAAATACTTGTTCTTTCCCCCCCCAACTTTTTCAACAATATGTCTCAGCATGATACCATGATCTACTGTAGAATTCTTTGGCCTAAACCCTGCTTG
This sequence comes from Pinus albicaulis, assembly GCA_034641835.2. NCBI lineage: Eukaryota > Viridiplantae > Streptophyta > Pinopsida > Pinales > Pinaceae > Pinus > Pinus albicaulis. The sequence goes on along the minus strand of JAXQQM020059502.1, from coordinate 12,478 downwards.
TCCTTTTCCCTCTTTTCTTTTACTTCAACCCACTTACTGATTCTATTTTCTACCGTGTCGCTGAAAATATTTGCAAATAAAGGATTGATCATAATGGTTCTATAGTTGGAAGGATTATTAATGTCTCCACTTTTAAAAAGGGGTATTGCTAGACTAGTTGTTCGAACCCTTGGGAATCCTTGCCAAATGACGTTGTTGAATATTTCCATGATGTGCGGTGCTAGAATGTTCATTCCCCACTTTAGATATTCTGCTTGAAGTTCAACCAAGTCCTTTGCCTTCCCTGTTTTCAACTTTTTGATTCCTGCCTCCACCTCCGGTAATGTGAAAAGCTTTGTAGTTGTGTTGATCCTGGGAGAAGGCTTAGCCTCTAATTCTTTTTCATAGAGTTGTCTTGCATGGCCGAACCACTGATTAGTTGTAATATTATTTTCAATTTTCTTCTTCCTTGGTTGAAGTTCCTGCAAAAAATGTTTTGGGTTATTCTTGCCTAGATATATTAACTCTTCTCGCCTTGTTTGCATGAGCTCGTCGTTTTTCCTTTTTAAAATATTCTTATAGAACTTTACATTCATCTTCTCCTCGCCTTCATTTTTCAAGGTTCTCCTTGCCATTTTGCATTCCTCATCGAATCACACATTCACAAGAAAACAATTTGATTTTTATTTCCTATTTTTTGCTCTTTTTCACTTCTCAAGTGCACTCTGAATTATATTTGTTAACTCATGAGTATTGAGGCTCTGGGGAACAATTTTCTCCTTCTGAATTGATCTCTCCAACATTTTTTTTGAAAATAGTGCAATTTTCTCGTGTTGGAAGAATTTTGCCCCTTGATGTCGATTGTCGAGAACATTGGGTTTTCCTCCTATTATTTCTTTCTTCTAACCAAGATAACAAAACTATTTTTATTGTCTTTATTATCTATAAATCCTCAATATTCATGGATATTAAATAATACCTCTAATTTCACTAAATATTGACAAGTATGTGCCAATTTCCTTTTATCAAAGCCCCTCTTAATACATTAAACATTTTATTACCTTCATCATTTATAAATCCCCCAAACTCCACATCCCCAAATACATATAAATCCCCCAAACTCCACATCCCCAAATACATACAATATAGTGACTTCAATTTTTACAATTTAACATCCTCTCTTCATAGATAAACCTAACAAAGTATTGATCAACCACATAAATCCTCCATACATTAATTAAATACTTTTATCATTATTTAAGGCAACTTCAATAATCTCATACCATTCATAGAACTTTCCATTATTTACTAAATGCAAAACGTTTATCTTTTCGCTCATGCCAAGTACGAATAAAGTCGAAAACGAATCCTCTCTTTAGGTTTATTTTATTAGTAAATTTAGTACTCAAAGTCTTACACGTGATATAAACCAATTACATCTTTATAAATATTTCCTCATTTAATTATGAGGGTGTTGGATACAAAGTTGGCATAGACCCATCGTATGATAATAAATTTCTCCACTTTCTTAATGTAAGTTTATGGCTCCAAGACTCTTATCTATGCCAAATTCATTGAAAATCAGTAACCCATCTTTATCATCATTGTCCTTATGCTTAATCAATGTGAGACCTTATTCACATGGGGATCTCCTTTGTCTTTGTGGTGAGTCACTAATGGATTAGAGTCATGGACTCAAATGGGATGTGTAAAAAATTGTCATTTTTTCTTCATTAATTCAAAATCAATAGGCTAGTATTGTTGTGCATTATCCCCTTGTTAATGTAGCATTTGCCTTCCGTCAATTATAAGAGTTTATTGCGAAGAAAAGTTTTAATTGAATTTTAATTTCTCTGGTTATATTTGTAAATATATTATATATGAATATTATTTTAATTTAATTTTGATGGAGATAAATAACAAAAGATAAAGAATTAAAGTAAGGGTTATAAGATTAGTTTTGAGAATGATGGAAATAAATAAAGTGCTTATGGAATAGTTTAAAATAATGTTGATAATACTGGCAATATTTCGTGAATATAGTAAATATTGGGATATTTTTAAGAAAATGATATTTTTTGAAATTATTGCAATATTTTGAAAATATTAGCAAAATATCTTGAAAATTTTAAAATATCGCGATATTTTCAAAATATCGACTAAATATCGCCAAATTTTAAAAAAATCAACTAATTTTAAAAAATCTGAAAAAATAATGATTTATGCTAGTCAATATTTACCAATATATTCACCAATACTACCAATAAAATATTTTTTAGACCCTTGCTAATATTTTACTATACCAATATTATCAGTTCAAAACATATTTTAATTTTATATATAGTTTAATTAAATAAAAAATATTTAATTTCAATTAATAATATAAAGAACCAATATATAAAAATATTTAATCTTAGTGAATAATATAAAGAACCAATAAGATAAGATAAGATTAACCACATCAATATAGTCCCGAGAATATTGAACCGATCTTATAAGAATTGAGAATTCAAGAATGCATGAGAAGTCAAAGTTATCATATACGAATGGAATAGTTCTTTCAAAAAGTGGTTAGCAATATTTTGAATAAAAATATGAAAATAGTTCTATATGGTTAAATTCTAGAAAACCCCCTTTTACATGGTCAAATTTATACATAATGAAAAGTAACAACAAAATAATCAAATTATACCTAAATAAAAAGTAACAACAAAATATTGAATTGATTATTTTGCTAATGGCTTGGAATTTTGATTTGATCGATTAATGATTGACCCTTGATCTTCTCGTTGTCATTGAAGACCTTCTAGGCTTCAAACATGGCATTGGTATATATCATTTGTGGAAACCAGTGTTCATAGAGTGGGACTTGAAGTACGACTATGTTTGACAATGTATTTTTAGCTTTTTAATATAGTTTTTAATTAATGGCAAAGCGGCCTTTAACGTAGCGCTATTTTGTAAAGTGTGAAAATTTTCAAACTAAAATCTTAGTGAAGTAATTGGAATTTATTTTTCTAATTGTTAAATTAATTAACGATAAATATCAAATTAATTATATTGTAATTTTCACAAATAAAATTACCGAAATAATAATATTGGAAATATAAATTGATACACCCATATAAATATTAACACATTTACATAAATTGACATTTTTATTTTTGGATGAATGTTTCTGCAAAAACCTAACTTGAGAAAACCGGTGTAATAACTAAGGGTTTTATTATTATGCAACAATGAATTTTGAGTACAATCTATGGATGCCTAACTGGAAATCCAAACAAAGAAAAACACTGGCAGAAATATTGTGAGATTTTTTTCTCACCCCCACAGGTAATCCTGGCTCAATCAATCCAATCGAACTAACTTCTCCACTGCCTCTGTGTGGGCCTTGCGTCAACCTCTATGCAGGCCTGACATACACTGGTATGGGAACTGCCTCTGATTTGCTTCTGACTGACTGTCGCTGCTCTAGAATCCTTTGGCTTGGCTCTCTAGAAATTCTTTTGACCACTAGCACCTTAAATGACCCTTCCTCCAGCAAAATCAAAATTCCCTCTAGAGGCTTCTGCACAGCTCCTGCGTTAGCCTCACTGTCGCTCTTTCTGCCTCTCTGCAATGCACTTGCCAGATATGTAAAACTTCCTCCGACTCACTGTCTCTGCCCCTCATTGTCTCTACTTCGATCTCTGGCTCTCCAACAACTGTTGCTTCTCTCTAGAAATCGATGTGCCAAGGAAATCAAACTTCTGGTGTGTTCTCCAAGTGCCCATCTTCTTCTTCTTCTTATAATCCTCTGTTGGGACTTCAACGACCAAGATTAAATCTTAATTAAGGGCTAGGATCATCTTGAAGTTGATCCGTGTGAGTTTCTAGATTATTCTCACCTTGACTTAATTAATTTTGATTAATTAACTAGTTTTCCTAAGTTTAGACTTAGGAAACATTAAAAAATAGGTTAATAACATAATTAAGTCATCTCTAGGTAGAATTTCAAGAAACGATTTCTGGGTTTTGGAGATCTCATGTATTCTAGCCTCTCCACCAAGTTTCGTGACTAGAACACATTTGGTGCAACAAAAACTAACAAAAAGGAATCATATGTATTCATCAATTGTATCATGGTAACTATCAAAATAGAAAAAAGTGAGTATCAATCATGAGAGACACTTTCCTCAAATGACTTATTTACTTGATCTCATTCAAGGAAGTCGTTAATAGAACCTAAGGTAGTTAAATTATTTTTGGTGCTACTCTTTCAACCACATGCCAATGGCTCCATCCATTTCACAATCCATATTTTCACAAGCTCATTGAGCCAAATTCTTCCAACATTCTAAGACATAATCGATAGTGATGATCTTGTCGTAAGTGATACAAGCAACCTTCGGATCAAGACTACACATGTATCCTACCCTCTTACAACAAAAACAAACTATAACTAAACTTGTTCCTATTGACTCTTCCAGGCTAAAAGGTGTTTTTGAAGTTCCATCATGGTGCTGCTCTATATCTGGAATATATGTACCTTCTCATAAAACTTCCTCTATGGAGTGTTCAACTTCTTCAATTTTAGAAGATTAATTATAAAATTGGCAAGGTCACATTGATTGGTCTTGTAATAACTTACCTTATTTTCCAATTTAGTAATGTTTTCTTGTCATTGCCTCAATTGCTTGATAGTGGATGCAACAACATCAATGGTTGATTCCCTAGTGCTAGTCCTCTAGAAGCTATGACTTATAATCCACTATTGTAAACATTGTAAAGAAGCCTTGAGATTTCTATGTAGCTTCTTCCAACTGAATATATAATTTGGTCTTTCGATTGAGCATAAAACTATCAAAATCAACTATATCAACAAGCGTAGGTACACTTGCATCACCTCATAAATCATTCTAGATGAACCCACTATTGTAAATTTTTAAGGAGTGCATACTTCAGTCATTAGCTTATAATTTGACATTGTTAGGATTCTTTGGAGTCTCTCTCATTGCTTCCACTTTCTTGTCTCATCATTAGATTTTGCTTCAACCCTTTTATTTTTCCCATCTTCCTTAAACAACTTTCTTTTTTTTCAATGACTTGTTTTTAAGTTATATTCTTAGGTACTAATCATTGTTATTCAACCTTTTCATTGGATCTCTTTTGTATTCTAGCTACTTTGGCTACAACTTCCTTTTATTTTCTTCAACTTCATCCTACATTCTAACTACTTTAGAGTAACAACTTCTACCCTTTCTCTAGCTTTATCCTCTATCTTTGAATTCTCACTTTTTCTCTCTTTGTTGGAATTAATTATGATTCTTCAATCCTTCCAAAACTTTATCCTCAACCCAATACTCATGTCTTTTACTCTAATTGAATTCCACTTTTTTATAATGTGATTCTACCACAAACCTAGGGTCATGCCTCCTAAATCATCCTTTCCTAAAATTTTATTACTAATTGGCATAAGACTCCATCTGAGTGAACTTGGAGTTACTAAGACCATAGATTCCAAAACAAAATGCATAAAAAGACAAAACTTGTTGTGATTTTTAATTAAATCAACATTAAAACCATTCAGAATAATTTAATTTATGACTTCCCTCAAGACTAATATGTCTAGAATGATATTGGGTAGTAAGTGAAGTGGCTTGGTTGCTTCACATATCCTAATACAAATATAGTGCTCATCCACGTACCAATGTCCATAGCATATAATAAAACCATGGGTTCCTTATCAATCTAAGTGCTTCCTTACAAAAGATAAGTTCATACAATCATGAAAATAAATTACAACAAATTTGGCTGAAATTTCTGGTATGTTTATGCTTCCAAAGGAATTGACCCTAAATCTATATTAGGGGCTTGGTATAATTCTAACAACATCCAATTCCCTAAATTCTTAGCTTATGCAAATAATCTCCGTCATATAGGAATACATGTAGAATTTAGGGAGAGAATCAAGTTTAGAGAACTTGACCTATGATAAAAATTTCAATAAATTATGGGATTAAATGTCAACTCAATTGAAATGTGAACCTTTCTTGAAAAATGGTTGAGAATCCATGGGTATCTAGGTAACATCCTTTAATTTTTCCATAGCATATACTAATGGGTAGCCATATAACCTTTAGCAGTTGAGAATAATTTTGTCCATGTAAATTTTCAATAAAAGCTACAATGCATATATTAGATTTCCTTAAATTAGTAGAAATGTAGATATTGATACCTTTTGAATTGAATGGTTTACCCTTGATCACCATTTCTTGAGTTGTTTGCTATATCCTTCACTAAAACCTGAAATCCATTTTTACATCATTGGAAATTCTAGTTCAATAAAATTATAATATATCTAAAGGTTTCTTAGTTGAAGTGAAGCTATGCACTGACCTTGATCATTCACCATTGTTATTTCCTAAAAAATCACATGTTCATTGATCCATTAAATTATTTACAAACACAACAAAATGGATAGCCTTGTAGTTGCATTATGTATGCAAGATTTCAAAATGTTCAAATATAAATATGGATTCTTATCTTAGTCATTAGTTGGGTCTACTAAAATGCACAAAGGAGGTAATTCTAATCTTTGAAGATATGGAACAACTCAATGAATCAAGGTAATTTTATGACCCTAATTGGCTAGTAGTAGATGAGAAAACTGACTTCTTAGGCTCAACAAAAAATTCTTACGTAGGGACTTGCTCTTCTTTACTTCTTTAACTATTCTTTGTGACTTGGGAGTCTTTTATTTAGTAGCATGTAGACAATATTGGTTAAATACCAAATGAAAATCATATTAGAAAATGAAAAATGTAAAATTAATGTAGATGCATATTTAGTTTGTTCCTCCTACATTTACTTGCTATCCTTTAATAATAAATAAAATAAAACAACCATGCCATTTATTCAATGGACCATGCATTGACACCAACCCTGATTTCAAATTCACTTGGTTAAGAGACATGATGACCAAAAACTGATAAGAATCAAAATTGATAGCATTCCTAATCCCTACTAACTTACTAAAATAATCAATCACACATTCAATGCAACTCTTCAAAATAGAAAGTGAGGTACTTGAATAACAAAGAACCATTGTCTAACTAAAATTAAATTCTAGATGAGAATGGAGACATAAAAAAGTATATGATGTAATAATCAACAATGATGATTCACAACCATAGTCGGGATTGTAACTCCCCATCATGGGGGCTTCTCTCAATGAACCTCTGACATAGCACGTGCATTCATGGCATACTAAACAATACCCTTAATTTGACTACATATTGGAAAATACCTCTAAAAATCACTTTATTTAACCCCCTACCAATACAAACCCAATACACCTTCCCAATTTAAAAAACCCCTTCTTTCACTATATATTGTAGGTATCCATTTTTTCATTAACATTTTTTATACCCTTTTATATTTATATCCCTAGTATAGTAACATGATGCCTCTCTTATGACCCCACATATATTCTACAATGCACCTTTCTTCTTTTGATATACATTGTAGATGCATATTAGTTCTCTCATAATGGAAAATTACTCAACCCACACTCAAGCATATCTCACTGTGATCCGTGGCATTTAATGGACTAACAAACACAAATATGAAACATGTTTCAGGAAGATTGATTATGTGCACGTATATAAAATGACATATAAACTAATCTATATGATGATGAAAAATCAATTAATGAATCTTTATGAATATGTTTACACCAAATAAGGTGTTCAAGCATAAGTCTATATGTTCCCTGCGGATTTCGAAGGAAATCCATCTAAGGCTCATGATCCCACCAACACTTTAGGCTAGGAACAAAACCCATGAACCAAAATTATGAGATGGATATGCCATGACTTCAGAACGTAGATAATCATGAATTTTGGCTCATGGGTTCATTTAATGTATGGTTCCAATGAAAGGTGTGAATGTACATTTTTTCTATGAAAGGGATTATAATTTTGCAAGATAATCATTTCCTTAACCAAGCAACTTAACCCAAAAGGTGCATGAAGGAGGAAAAGGTTTTCCACAAGTAACCTCCAAAACGGTTGCATGAGAAGAACACTCGAGAGATTTTACCACCAAATGATGGAGTTGTGACAACATGTAAAGCATAATCATGAGAAGAAGGCTTATGGAGCATGAATAAAGGTTAGGTTTAGGTGCAGTATTGCAACGCTATACAATACTTTGGATTAGAACATGGAGCACAATTTCATAATGCAAGCCATCTCTCTATGATAAACTGTTCACAACATAAATAACTATTAGCTCACATCAATTAGAATGAAAGAACTGGAGGTGCCAATGATTACATAGAGAAGCATCGAATATTCATTCATAGTCTACACATTGAGAACAATGTGACAAAGGGAGTTCGTGATGACAAACTACAAAGGTTTTTAAACACCTATCAATCTGGTCCCATATTTTAGTTTTGGTAGTGGACAAATAAAAAATTATAATGACATGGTTATTCTATAATTGGACTCATGAATAATTTTTTTTTGTTTGTTTTTTGGATCATGTAATTCACTTACCATGCATGATTTTATCTGTGACACACATATCATACATTTGTGTGTAAATGAAACTATGGTTTATAAGATATATTAATTTTTTTTATATGAATATAGAAAGAGACATAGGTGAAAGAAAAAATGCGCACAACAATTGATGCAAGGAATGATAAGTTTTTGAAGAATATTTTATTAAATAGGCATATGTTCAAAGAGTGGTTTTGGACATGTATATTTATACCCTAGAGAACAAGCCAAAATCCATAAGTTTGTGATTACAAACCATAAAGGTATTGAATTGTTGTCAATCTGGTCCCACATTTTATTTTTGGCATCGGACAAATGTAAACTTATTTAGTGACTTATATGTTGTCTAATAAGTTCTTATGAGAAACACTTTCTTGTTTTTTGTCTTTTGAGTGTCATTTACTTATTTTGCATCGGTCACACAAACTAGATTTATTGCAAAGGAAACTATGGTTTTTAAGTTGTATTAATTACCTTATACAGAAATATAGACGCATAAACAAATATGCACAACTTCTCATGTAGGAAACATGAATCTTATGAAGAAATTGTTGTTGAATGGAAATTTGTACAAATAATGGTTTTGAACATGATTGTTGGTGTTGTTGAGATAACATAAGTCAATGGAAGTATGTACTTCTGCATAAAACTTTGTAATATTTGGTTCTCTTCAAATGTAGTGAAAGATTTGTTTTGCAAGCATATTGAGGGGCTAGAGAATCTAATTTATCAACCACTAACATAATAAATATATCATGCAAGTTATTGCACAATCACTAGCATGTTGGTGAACCCCATTTTAATTAGTTATTGAGCTGAAAGAAATCGAGGATCACCTATTTAATGTCATATGATTAAACTAAAGATGCTTCTAGAAACAAGTATTATTGCATAATGCTTTATTCTCCTCTTTCTCCAACATTTCTTACCCTAATACCATTCAATTCTCTTCTCTTTGGAATATGAAACAATAAGTCTAACAATGAAAATGTTTTCTGCAATTTTTTTCCCTTTTTAAAGAGGTTGTAAGTTCTAAGAGAAAATTGGGCTCTCAACTATTAAAACATAATACCATTTCCTTGCTACGCAACTCTACAAATTATCATAATTTATATGGATGGATACTTTCTCTTGGGTTTACTAGCAAAGAGATACTAAAACCAACCTAAATCTATCTTAACTCGAGATCTACCAAGTACCAAGAGGAATCAAATCTCATTTCATTGTAAAAAAGGTTAGCATCTCAAGAGATTTGATCCCTATCAACACTTGGTGATTGGGAGTTAAAATGGATCTGGGATAGTTTAATTAATAATAATAAATATAATTATTAATTTTGTGTCTTATTTAATTATTAATTTTAGTTTTGTTTTATTTTGACCAAGTCAAAATGTTAAACATGACATTAAATTACATATATACCATACTTAACTGGAGAGAATATCTCAACACAAAGAAGACATCACTTTCTCAATAAAGGGTTTGTCCTCTTAGTATTTTATCCCACTTAAATAACTAGCAATTGCCCCAAAAGGTGCAAAGAAACACCGATATGGTTATTAAAATAGTAATTAAGATATTAAATTTATATATTAGTAGGAACAATTAAAAATAATATGCATTGGGACAATTATCAAGAAAAATAAAAATGCGTTAACCACATTAGGTAAATCCCTTAGAAAAAGAAAAACACTTTAACAATATTAGGAAAAACCCACAACAAAATTTAACCCTCAGAAGATGTCCATGATTAAAAATGAGGAAATCTTTCCTTTCTATATACTAGGAAATGATTTTCCTTTACAATATATGAGATCTCTAGGCCTAGACTAATTTCTCAAACTAACTAATTAACTAAAATATAAAAATAAGAGGAAACGTGGCCTTTCCTGTGCACTCAACATACCTCCCATGTGACACTTCTTATACCATTATTGTTGTTTTTGTTGCAATGAAATTCCGGTGTTGAGACTGAGATTATGTTGGCCCTTATAAAGTAATTGTAATCTTCCGAACTAAACCATCTTTAACTCAATGTCATAATAAAACCACTTTGTCATATCTCTCCTCAATAGTTGCTCACATAGCTAACCACCTAGGTTTTGTTTCAGTTGTTGGTCATTACCATGGTAATATTAAAAAATTCCATTCACACAAATGGAAAATTTGCATCACTTGAGAGTCCAGAACAACTATTTTATATAGATATGACCATATTTAATTATTTTGGTTATTTATTTCAAATAATGAAGAGGTATAACCATCCAACCATGCATGATCATTAACTTTAAGCAGTACTTTGCATTTTGTGAAAATTACATTTCTATTATTTCTGTCTAAGCACTGATTTTTTCTTATCCAAAGTTAATATACTTGGTAATACGTGGAAAATACCTATGGAAATCAATTCACACAAAAAATTACTTGTATAGATGTCATATGAAAGTTAGTTGAGGGATTGTGATGAACAAAGCAAAAAATATTTGCTTCTAATTGCATACTCAGTGATGGCTCTAACAAATTCATATTAGTTAGAGTGAAAAAGGGGAGTCATACTTTTTTGGAAATGAAATTACCTTATTTATCTCTAGATGTCAAGATCAACACAAATTTCTATGTATATTGGTGTTAGTATGAATCTTTATTCGAAGTGTACGAAAAAGGACCACTTTAGCTACACATAACTTATAGCCCTAACATCAAAAGATGGCTGCTAATATCTTCAGATTTGTAGTTAGTTGATCAAGGTAAATGCTGCAAAAATCCAGATCTATGCATAAAAAGACATTAAGCAGTAAAAATAAGGTTTTTCTCCATGCATCCAGTAGACAAGACAAGAATGATATGTTTTAAAGAATTTTATATTAATGGCACCTGGGAGGAAAACAAGAAAGGTGTTTCCAATTCTCCTCAACGGGATGGGTTCTTGGAAGTCCTCAACACTTCAGATCTAGAATTTCTCTCTCTTGTTGGTGTAGGAAACCCAGACAAACATAGAAGTCAAAGGGAGCTCACAAAGAAAATAATGGAAAATATGAAAATGATAATGGCTCAAAGTCAGACCAAGAGTGTATATCCAGAGTGATCTAAGAGGCAACAAAAGGTGAAGAATGGTAGGAAAAACCCTTCTATTTATAGCAAAATGTTAGGTCATTCTAGATCTTGGTGCATGATTAAATATTATTAACCAAATCTAGATCAAGTATACGGATCTCGATCATGCTGAAAGGAGCTGGAGCTGAGAAACGATCAAGTCAAAGGGAAATAAGGAGTCCCTTTGCCTGATCCGGGGCACCGAACAAGAGTGGGAGCTGGAACCAAGGTACATCGCCCTCTAGACCTGTCTTCTGGAATGAATGAGCTGATGTCGACAGAAGGAGGTTCGCCATAGGTGAGACAATAAGGGATCCTCAACTAAGGCACGAGAGAAAATAGTAGAGCGACTGACAGAATGACATCAATTATGATGATGAAATGGGAGCTATTGAGTAGTGAATGGACGACTTCCCTTGTTAAAGCACAAAGGGCATGGATGACCCGGCAGCGACTGACACAAATCATGAGGGATAGAGGACAGTGGGATTGAGGGCCATAATGTGCGACACGAGAGAGGGACCGAGCAATGAAGGATGGAGGACTATAGCGGGATACAAAGGGACTCAGGATAGACTCCATGAATGTGGTGATGACTCAACTCAGATGCTCTTAAACAAGGGCGACTCGGTGGTGCTGCCATACAGTAAAGGTCCAATGGGGGACCATAAAAACATGAGTACAAGATGGTATCTCATGACGAAAATCAACACAAACAAGGACAAGTATGGAGGAAAAATGGTGCCCCAAGTACAAGTGTTGTAAGTGAGGAAATTCGATTGGAAGGAGAGGTGAAGAGACCCTTCTTGGACAAAATGTGTCCTGGTGAAGTATCGAATCACGAAAAGCAAACA